>VDFB02329733.1:0-55098 GCA_007258455.2 Sequoia sempervirens
ACAATGCTCCATTGACACTATCGGCATGACTTACAACTATCGACAAGAGGTCATAACGAGCTGCAAGAGTCTCCCCTACACCCAGCATGAACACATCCATCGGCGAGACCAACAAGTCGGAGCAAGGTCTTGGCGAGCCTCCATGTCACACCGACTTTGCTTTTTCAGGGGTTTCACGTCAGTAAGCTTGAGGCACATTTTCCAACAACGTTCACTGGAAAAAGTAGATCGACATTAATGGAGATACCCCTGGAACATTTAAAGCAGCTCTGTGGGAGCAGTTTTCAAGGTCAAGGATAGAACGTGTGGAGTCTTAATGGCAGACACGAGGGCTGCGAGTTAGTGGTGGTGGTTGTAAAAGATCTGGAAACCATGCTTGAAGGAGATCTTTCGCCGACTTGAGCAGGGTATATGCATTTAATGCATCCTTGACTTTTGTTCCAAACTCTTCTAGAGCCAATTCCTTCTATGACCGACTTATTTTGTAAACCCTAAAACAGTGGCCGACGCATTTTTGGCGTGTTTTGTATATATGGCACTTTTGCCTCTTTGTAAAAGGGGGATATATAGATACACAGAGATATAATTTTTATATAGAGATATTTTTTTGGGGAGAGGATCCTTTTTTTATCTTCTTCCTTTTGGTTAAGAGTTAGCAGGTTAGGGTTAGAAGATAAAAAATAAAAAAAACTCGAGAGCAGAAGTAGAGTAGAAGTTAAGTTCAGCAGGAGGAAGTAATATATCTTCCAGATTCTCTTAGTATAGGTGGAGATAATTCGAAGACATGGGTTTTCTGTACATTGGTGATCTTGCCAGATTTTTAAATGTTGTTTATCTGTTTCACCAACAATAGAAGCAGTCAGATTTAAATCTACTTCATATTGTGCTCCAGAATGGTATTTATCTTGGGTTAATTATTTAATTTGGAAAGCTTTCAAGGAATGAAATTTTATCTTATGTTTTGTTTAAATGATGATTTGCAATCTACTGTTAAAAGTTTGCACTGTGAATGAATGAAACTGTGTATTAATTACAAGTCAACTTTATTCTACAGTTTTAGTTTAAGGATTTCTTGGAAGGCAACAAGTCTGATTAGTTAGATGAATCAACATTCTCGTCAGTTTAAAAACTTGAATCTATCTTTTTCTATTTCTGTAAAACCACCGGTTAAAGTAGGGTTCAAATATATACTTGATCTTATAACAATCCAGAAGCTCAATACCAGTAGGCCCCTTGAACATTACAGCCATATTGACCACTTCGTGAAACAGCAACGTTGTGAACCAACATCAAAGACCTTGGGAGGTGATCAGTTTGATTGTTGATTGTCTTTTTCAGGAGAGGTGAGATATTTCACTTTTATCTTACCTACATGTTGTGGGTCAACTTGGCACCATCAACAGGTCACAACTAGACTTTACACAACCTATGATTTTCTTCATGCAACGTGCCTGGGATAAAACCCTCACTCTAATACCATATTGAGAAAACAATTACTAACTCTATAATATTATTAGATATTGGAATGAAGATTACAGTGAGGTTCATCTCCTTATAAAGAGATTGAGAAATGTAACTAACAATTAAATACATGGCACTTGTCCACAACCCTAACACTAATAATACTATTAGTGATTCTAACACACCACTAAGTCACTACAATGACTTGATTACAAGGGTAATACTTATATGCTAACATCCAATAGATGCCATCTATTAGGGGGGTCAATCCCCTACCATTCCAAGCTAGGAAATTCATAGTTCCTATAGAGGGATTTTCACCCTCCCCCCTTTAATAGTATCCTCATGTTATAGCTAGAATCTTGAGTTGATGAAATCCTTTCTCTTTGTCCCTTTTTCTAGTTTTAGATGTCATACCCTTCCTTTTAGATAGCATGTCTACTTCAAGTTCCTTTTAATTCTATTTTTGGAGTGACATCAAATGAGATCATTCTTTGAAATTTCTTTCATCGACATCAATCAAAGCAACAATCTCTTAGCTCAACTTGAAATTTCTTTCATCGACATCAAAGTAACAACCTCTTAGCTCAACTTGACTTAAATCGATCCCCTGATCCTATCTAGTTCTTGAGTTGTATCCCTTGTCCTAAAGGTCATATAGTTAGATAGTGGCCAAGCTATACTTGTGACCCAAAAATATTTAGATAAACACTCATGTTGAAGTGGTTGTGAGATCAATCATGTTGTGAGGGGATTCTTCAGTGAAGCTAGATGGAAGAGAGGAGGAAATAGTGGAAGAAAGTCTACGAGTGATGAATTTTACATTAGTTAAACTTGTTCGACAACTTCAAATTGCATACAAACTTGTCATGATGTGAACATAGTGCAGCACATGGTTTCATCCATGAAATATCCCTCTTACAATTTTTTTCAATTTTTTCACAAACACTTCACCCGTTAGTGTTAGCAAAACCAAATAAACTAGCTGAAAGGAACCCTTTCACTTTCTGATCACCCAAATCCCAATGTGGGAAAGGTGAGAGCATATGGTAGAAAGGGGATCATTAGCTTGTAAAACTGAAACTGCTGGAAAGTACATTGAAAAGACGGCTTAACCAATCAGAATATGATGCAAATACAACTCAAACACTTATTCAGCGGGAGTATATTGATGGCTTAGCCAATCAGCATGATGATGAATTACAAAGTACTGAAAAGTAAAGTATGGGCGGCTTGCCAACCCCTTCTGCTTGGTCAGCGGGAAATAGAGAAAAGTAAGTACTAAAAGTATGTTGGCGTAACAATTAGCACCTCTGGAGTGCGAGTTGGTACAGATAGCTATGCACAGTGCGTAATGTATGCTCTTCAAATTAGGAGGGGAAGTTCCCTCTTTTCCTAATATGCGTTAAAAAGTAAAATACTCTAAATCCTATCTTTTTGACTCAGCTGGAAGAGGCACAAGGTTAAGGAAACCAAGAACGTTGCAGCTAAGGGTTTTCTCTGGTTTTGCAGATCTTAACTACAACTAAACTTAATGCTTTTAATCTATCCTATTCCCTCAAGAAAAACAGAGCATGAGGAATTAGGCGTAGAAATGTTTTAGATGATAAACTCTATAGTAGGATTTCCAAGGAGGAGGGACCCCTATCTGAGGCGTAGGTTGATATGAAGTTTATTGGGCATGACATCAAACGATAAGCTCAATTACTAAATTTCCAAGGAGGAACCCCTATCCGAGGCGTAGATTGAAAAAACAACTATTAATCACAACATAAGATAGAAAACTAGGACATCAAATTGCATTGGCGAGACACGCATACAATAAATGATCACACTAGCAACTATATTTAACTAAGATGAACAAATACCATAATAATAACATCCACGCAAGGTGGCGCAGCCATTTATTATCACAGTAAAAGCTCGTGAACAGATACAGAACAACAATATTTTAGGCAAGGTGGCTCAGCATATCTTACTATTGCGTGCAAAAGTTAATTACAAATGAGCAAAGAGCTCTTATTTATAGACATCAAAGGTGTAGGGAACCCTAAAATCACCTTGAGTCAACTACAGTCTTGCGAGCATGCAAGATCTTATTGCTAACCCTAAATGTATGCAACTATACAGTTAACTAGAAAGCTACCATTAGCTAATTGAAAAAACTAAACTAAATGGACATGTGCAACATGCACGTCCTTATTGAAATGAAAACTAAATGAGAACTCCAACTGTACATAGATGATTCCAAGACAGACATGGCATGATATGTGGAACAATTTAACTCGGAAAGAGGTGTCGAGTTAACTGTTGTGTCTGATGTCTATCCTAAAAAGGTGGGACGTCTTGATCTGGAGTTCACTGACCACCATCTCGAGCAAGTAACCCCTCCACGAGGTTGTTGACTGCATCACCATCTGGGGCACTAATACTTCTCTATAGCACACTGTGTCTTCTCAGCATCTCCTCACCACCCGTGATCTGACTCTAAAGTTCTCCTTTACTCTTAACCGCCTCATCAAATAACGATGACATGACTGTAAGTTGATCTAACTTACAGCCAACGGAATCTCCTCTGAAAATACCATGGATGAGCACTTGCAACTCTTACTGAATGTCAGCAAGCTTGACATACTCACCACCCTCACACTGATACTGGCAAGGAACTCGAGACACGAAAGTTCTCACATACTGAAGTGCACTAGTCATGTGTTCTCTGCTTTTGGCCAACTTTGAAGCCATTGTCTCCTGTATTTTTTCCTTGAAGATTAATTGTGTCCTCCAAGTAAAAATAGCTTCTTTATCTTCTTTGTCGGTGACCGAGTCATATGCCCTCCTCAGATGAGAGATCATGATTTCATCTCTGGGTTTGTCAATTGTCAAGTTTCGCTCTGACTCTTGAATCTGCAGACGGAGTTCATGGGTGTTGTACCTCAATTGATATAACTCTGTGAGTATGAAGCAGCCCCTTGTGACGAACTCTTTTTCCTAGTCTATCAGGTGCTATACAGCTGATTAAGCTGATTCTGCTCTGTTGGTAGCTCTATGGGAGCAAGGCAGCGACATTTTCAGTTCTATGTACGAGGTTAGAGATATACTGACAAAGTTGCTGGACCTTAGCCTTGAGGGCTTCCTTGTCTTCCCCGTCTTTTATCACTCTATCCTTTATACTATCCGTTGCAACCTGAAGGAAATCAACCTTTGCTTGGCGTGTGCTTCTACCAAGGTTGACCTTTATCACATCAAAGTCTTCAACTTCTACCTCATTCAAGTTCTTTCCCTCTTGGGGTGAAGCGATCTCTATTATGCTTTCCTTGTCAGCGTTCCTCTCTACATGAAATGGCTTCTTTATTCTCTTATCTAGTGTGTCCTGGTAAACATGATCGAAATCTGAGAAGTCAAGTTTGTAGGATGGCTGCCTCCTCTTCCTACCCAGCTGATTCTCAAGCCAAGACGAGTCTCGACTAATCTCACTGGAAGGGTCGGCGCTAGTCATAGGAAGTCCTGAGGAACACGAATGTGTAGACGTATTGCTACGCGGTAGCGAGTCTAGTTCCAAATCAATGTGAACTGGAACTGGAGACTGTTGTGGTGTTGGTGATGGCATGGGAGGTTGTACCTCTGGCTTTGGCATGCTCTAAACTATATTCGCGGCTGTCTCCACATGTGTTTCTGCAACAAGTGCCTTCCCTTTTGAATTGTCAGACACTTTGTTTCCTTTAGGAGGATTACTCCTTTTCTTTTTTTTTGGTTTTGACGAGGATGGCAGTGAAGATTCCACCGGTGGAGGATCTGTACTTGGCATGACTTCCCTCCTTGTCTTCTTGCTTTCCAAGTAGAGTATACTATTCTGAATGACTCTACTTGATCTCTCTTTGATTGATGAGTATTCCTTAGCAAACCAATCGACAGCTGGAAGTGGTTGCGTATCAACTTGTTCTCTGAAGAATTGAGGAAGTGTATCCCCATCATCATTTGACAATCCTCCCACATCCTCTGACATGAATACATAAATCTGCAAGAGGGTGAACTTGTTGTAGCTGCACCAGCGCACCTCGAACTCGTCCTCGCAGTTGACCTAGTAATTCTCCATAGAAGGCTTGTGATAAGAGCGACCGCCAAGGCATGTTGAATAATGACCCCAAGGGTCATACGAGCGTGTGTCAACGAGGTACTTAAGATTAAGTTTCTCTAACTCACAACCTACAGCCTTGGCGTCAACTGCTGTCTTGCATCTCTAGATTCCCATTTGTAATGGAAAGTTGGCAACGGGCTTGCGCTTGTGACGCAGACACGAATGAACATCGTGTAATTGCCTCATAAATTCCATGAAAACCGTCTTATCCGAAGGATAACGAGGTAGCATGGCTGATTTCTTGTATATCCGTAGACGCGGATGTAGGTGTAGGTAGGGAACTGAATGAGCCAGTCTGCCCATTCTACCATTGCTGCTTTGCCAACTGCTGAGATACAAACATGCAATTCTCGGTCTAGGTTCCTCACTGTGTACATTAAGAATGCTTCTTACACACGCTTGAAATGTCGCTCGGACTTTGTGAACTCAAGCTGGTTGTAGTATTGATGAACCTTTTATACACTGAGAATCCCCACTGTGTTCAATCCTCTAAACTGACCCTGATAAGCAATCATGTATACGAGATACGAACACATATGAAATTGATGGGCAACCAGGAAACCAGTAATCTACTTGTGGAGAACGCTGTTGATCAAAGAGGCCTAGTCATAATGCTCTCGCTTGGAAATAATTTAAGCAATGATGCAGTACATCCAAGGCTGAAATTTGTGAGCATTGACGTGACCGGAAACACGATTAAGAAGAGTGATCAAAATCACGTACTCATCTTTGAACTCTCTGCAACCCACATTGTTTGACAATTTAACTTTCTTTTGTTTTAACCACCTTTCTACCATTTTCCTCTGACACATGTCCTTATCAGCGTTGAATGCTTTTTCACACTAATCCATGGTAATGACCAAATTGTTCAGATGTTGAGTAATACCAAAACACCTCTCAACATCCTGGGGCTTGAGACTGCAAATTACTTGTCCATCTGTTGATTGAATTTCTCGGGCAGTAGAATTGTAATGCTTGACACAAGACATCACAAATTCTATGCAATGAACTGAAATAGGGAGTGAAGCCACCTCTAGCAACCCGGATTCTTTGATGTTTTGAAGTATTACTTGATTTATTTTAATCAGATCCAAGATAGCCTCTGGAAGCACCTTATGCAAATCCGTGTCAACTGTACCGATGAAGTCATGAATTAAGACTGACTTAGTCTTGAATTCGATCTGTGTGTACTTCATTTTGAAAAACTCGCCTATTGACTGTAAACATGGCTATGTTCTGACAACTTTCTCCGGAAAGCTAAAACATCTCCTGGTGAGGCTAAAAATAACCTGTCCGGGACAATTTTCATGGAAAATTCAGAGACGTGGGTTTTGTAGAGAAAATTATTCTAAGCAAACCCACAATGCCAAAATATCTAAAAAACGTTGTTTAGCTTGACATGCAAAGACTTTTCAGTCGAGAACTGCAGGGGTTTTAGGGTTTCCGAGGGACAATTTTTTTGAGAAAAACTGAAATATGGGTTTTGTGGAGAAGATGATTCTAAGCCAACCAAGATCCTCTGTTTTGAAAAATATTGACTTTTACTCTACCATGCAAAGGAATTTCTGAAAAGAAAAGCAGAGCTTCGAGAATTGAAGCTACGAGGCAATCTTTCCTAAAAAATTCTAACACATAGGTTTTGTAGAGAAAACCGTGCACAACAAACCCAGATGATCAAAATTGTCAAAAGTCGTTGAATTCTTGGACATGTGAGAGAAAATATAAGACAAGAATAGAAGAATTTAAGACAGAAGATAAAAGTTTTATGGTTCTGCTTCTGCAAAAATCGCCATGCTTGTCTGAAGTTTGCTAATTATTCTAGACTTGTATCTGCAAGGAAATCTGAAAAATAATAACTGTGGCACCTTCAAATGCTTGCACAAGAGAAAACTCGTTTGCACTCAACCTGCTGTGAGAGAAATGGATGCCTAAATGCATATTAATAAAGAATTTTGAGGGTTTAGGCGCCAACTGCAAGTAGAAACTTTGATCTGAAAAGAAATCATATGATTGGACCTCACTTTGTTTAACAAAAACTGACTTGGAGTTAGAAATATGTGCCACCTCTTAATAGTTCAATTTAACTCAACATGCAAAATTAACATTGAGTCTCAAAATAGGTGCCAATATTAAAATATTGAAGAAATACACCCTTTTGCAAGCAAAAATTAACAGAAGAAACTGAAGATTTTAATATTATTTTATTCAATTAACTGAGTTCCACCTTTCTGGGTCGGCTTGAAAATGAATGTGTTGGTATGTGGCGACTGATCATGCTATACTGTATAGCCCATGGTATATTGTACACCCCGGCATGTATCCTTGCTGGGGTCTGGGGCCGGGCCGGGCCCCGAGTGGGGGTTCGAGGGCAGCAACCCCCGAGAAAAATTTTCCTCCTACTTTTTCGTGTCATCACCGAAAAAGGAAAAAATCAACAAAAAAAGAAAAATCCAACTTTGTAGAACCCAAAATCTGGAAGCTTCTAAGCTTGTTAAAAAGGGGTTCGGATGGGTGTTACAGTATGATGAAAAACGCGATTATTCGCAAGATTGTAATAGGTTTTTGCACTGGATAATAAAATTATTGGATGGCTGCGGTTTGGTGGATGTAGCCCGGATTGGGTGAACCACGTTAAATTCTCTGTGTTATAATTTATTCTGTGTGTTTTAGTTTCTCTGTTTTAATTAAATCTGCATTTAATTGTTAGATATCTGCCTTTCTAACCCTAACAGAATGTTGATTCCAAAAAGTCAAACTTTGACTTTCCAGGCGCCCTCCTTTAAAACTTGAAATTTTTAGCTAACTTCCTATTTTGTAGCTACTTGAAAACGTCACCACAGCCTCTGTTAAACTCTATTTTCTAGGTGCCCGGTTGATCCTGGAGTTGAGCTGACACATCCATTGTGTAGTTAGAACTCTGATGAGATGTCTGCTGGGAGATGCATGTGCTAAAAAATACGTCTGGTGCCTCAAAAACAAGGGTACCTTTTTCAAAAAGAATGTACATGACACTAGACAACCATTTTTCTGTTTTGCCATTTCGTGCTTCAATCTGTTGTTGCCAGTGAATGATGACTCCATCGACTGGATGCTAGATCCATTGCGTAGCTAAAAGAATTCTGCAAAGAATGACTATTTGTGGAGCTTCTGAAAGTGAATTGAAGGCCCTCAAATGCAAGGGCGCCCCTGGCTTATAGAGGCACAATTACAATCTTGAGAATGATTTTGCAAATTGCAACTTTCAACTGAACGCTCTACTTTGACCCTCGCCACCGGGAGCTAGATTGCTCCGATGCGCGCATCGTTGATCTCATCACGAAGCTGGAACAACTTGGAAGAGATGTTCCTGGAAGTGATGAAGCGAGAAAACTACTTCTAAGACCTCCAGTAGAAGGGTACCTTTTCCAAGGGAGTATGTAAATTCCATACTTAGCCATTTTTCTGCTTGTTTTCATTCTTTAGTACTTTCCGCTAATTCTTCACTCACGGGCGTTTGACAAACCCTGAGGGTTGATGGTTGAATTCACTAAATATCAAGGAGGATTCTACATAGGTCTTGTGAAGACGACAACTGTTAAAAACCTTATCTAGTTGGCCAAAAGGCTAGGCGCCCCTAGCTTATAGAGGTACAGTTGGATATTTTCACTTTTATTTTCCCTCCATTTTACGTGCACGTTGGAACAATTGCCACAGTCATTCAGCACATCTGATAATCTTGCGAATGGATGCATCGTGTAGCTGGGCTGAATTAGAAGAGATCCCCCGAAAACAGATTTTGCAAATTCCATCATCTGACAGGTCTAATTCAAGGGTGCCCCTGAGCTACAGAGGCGCAAAAACTCCAAATTTGACGGTCTCTGTGATATGTAAATTCTCTGTACCTTCCGCTTCCACCTTCATCTGCCAGAGTTTCGCAACTCGGATAAGCTCGCTTGATAGCTTACCGAAAAGCTAATAGAATTCCGAAGAGAATGAATGTATTTGCAACCAAAAACAACTGAATCTGAGCCTTCAAATTGGAGGGTGCCCCTGGCCTACAGGGGCGCAGATTTTCTCTGGAAGTGATAATTTCCTCTATTTCGCGCTCTACGAACACCGTGTTGGCTGCCGAGTTGACTACGTAGAAGCATTACTGTTGTTGACGCGCGTGTGTGACTGTATTTCACCATCTTCACATGTACGGACATTGTAAAATTGATTTGCACTTCTATGTTGTGCAAGCGTCTCCCACGTTACAAAGTGAAGTGTTTCTAGACTTAGAATATTTTTTTCAATTTTCACCATTTGAAAATCCCCTCTGCCGTGAAGGATCTATTTCAGCATCTTTCATCATAGAATGTTCTGCTTTGAGTTTCAGGCTTAGATTTTGACACCTGGTACTGGCCAACTACCATTGAGGGCCTCAAAGGTCCTAACTTTTCTCCTGAAAAAGTGAAAACTACCCACCTCGCTTAAACTAACTTTTAACTAAAAATGACTTCACCACTATGCTTGTGATGTGAAGTAAGCCAATCAAAATTAATTTCAACCAATTCTGACAAGTTTCAATTTTTAGGGTTTTGCAACCTAAAACAAGGTTGCTTGAAACCATAAATTTCAATTTTCTCAAATTTTGCCAGTATCTTTCCGACATCAAACTGACTCAAAGTCCATACTTGATTTGCCCAAAAACTATGTTATGACATCATTTTAACAAGGTTTAGACAATTTTAAGCAAAATGCCTTAATCAAGCAAAAAAAGAATTGGTTTGGGTACAACATGTTGGGTGAAAATTATGTAATCAGCTTTTCGATAGATTACACAACTAGGACTTCAGCCACAGCTATGTGAGATGTAAATCTCTCCTCTCGGAAAGGGGAGGCGCCCTTCTTACTGCTGACAGAAGCGATAGTAAAACAAACAAGTAATTACAAAATGTACACAAAACTTACGAAGTGGGGGAGGTGTGTTACATTCATCCTTCTCTCTTTTTTCAGAGAAGATGTTTACAATGCTTCACTGTTGGAAGTTCACAATTCTTAATAACCACTCACAACTTGCTCCAAACTCACTCAAATTTCATGAAACGAATTGCAATATGACCCCAATAAGATGGCGCCCAAGATTAGCACATAAAACTGACTCCAAATGCTGATATTAATTATTGGCACAAATCCCAAGGAATGCAAATGGTACGGCCCAGCAAGAGGGGTGATTTGCATTTAAAATTCCAAAACACCACTAAAAATTCTACAAACAGGAGGAAAGGGTCGCCCCTTACAAACAGAGAGAATAAGCTAATACCCAGAAGAATCTTTTTGGTATTTTTTGACTTATGAATAAAAAGGACAATCTGCTGTACTACAAATGCAAATTCCAGAATTTCTCTAACATGCATAAATCAGATTTACAAACCCTCACAAGACTAAAATGCAGAAAACTCACAATGAAACATTCAATCTATCACTATCTCACCACTAGTCGCTATCTTTCAAGCGAGAAGCAATGCCTAGCTAGGAGGCTTACATTCCTCGAAGCAATCCCAGAGCCAAACCGGCAGCATAACATTCCTGTAGACGAAAGATGCTGAAATGAGGACCAAAGGCTTCCTTTTATAATTTCTTGTTGACCTTCTTGAAACCCTAACCTTCTTTTTGAGTCAAACCCTAATCCACCAATGGATGGCGTCCCTTTCTTCAAAGCTTCAACTTCGACTTTTTAATTAAATCCATCACTTAAATAAAGGCGTCCAATCTTAAGGCTTTAATTTTCAACCTTAATAAATATAAAATTAACTCTATGATGGCGCCACCCTTAAAGACCACTTTTTAAAACATCATTAAGTTAAGAGACTAGGCCAAGGGGTAATTTAACATTAAAATATAATGTTATTTAAGTGAAATGAACTTATCTCTCTGAAACTGCATCCCGAGGCCAAAAAACTGAATAAACCAATTGCGTCAACTGAAGAGGAAAGTCAACTGTGCCGAGACCAAAAGGACCACTGCCAGAAATAGAATTTACTAAAAATAGTAAATTCCAGAAAGTGCTCAGAATGCCAAGAGAAACATATCACTGTGAAGCCCATAGAAAACCCAAAAGGAAACCACAGTTCAAACACCAATTCACGAGCAAATGCAACCGCCACACAAGAAACCCTAATCAAACCGTCCGATTAGCCTACGGGTCTCCAGAATAGGCCAACGGTCATCTGAAAAGATCATGCTTGAGAAGGGGACATTACAGTCCGCCCTCCCCAAGATTGTTTGTCCTCAAGCAATCGCAACTCTGGATGCTGCAAAATTTCATTATTCTCCCAAGTTGCATCCTCTATAGGCAGGTTTTTCCACTTCACCAAGTATTCTCTGATTGTTCTGTTCCTCAAAGAATGCTCTCGAGAATCTAGAATCTCCTCTGGAATTAAAACCAACTGTCCCTCTTCATCCAAAGGAGGCAACTGTGATGAAGCAATAACATTATGTCCAAGCGCCTTCTTGAGGCGAGACACGTGGAAGACATTGTGCACTTTGCTACTTGAAGGTAGCTCCAACTCATACGCTACTGCTCCCACCCTTTTGATAACCTTGAACGGCCCATAGAAGCGAGGTTTGAGCTTCTCAGCTCCACTCTTCTTGAGAGTGGACTATCTGTAAGGCTGTAATCGGAGATAAACCATATCCCCAACCTCAAAAGAGCGCTCAACACGCCTCTGATCAGCATACATCTTCTGCTGATTTTGTGCAATCTGAAGATCATTCTTCAATGATTTCATGATGTCTTGACTCTGTTGCAGTAAGTCCTTGGCTTGGGGAGCTTTGCTATCGCCAAACACCAAATCAACAAAGCTAGGTGCTTCATAACCATAAAGAGCCAAGAAAGGTGACATCTTTATTGACATATGAAAGGAAGAATTATAACAGTATTCGCCAATGTGAAGCCACTTAACCCACGCTCTTTGCTGCTCCGAAACATAGTTTCTCAAGTAGCCTTCCAACCACTTGTTCACTATTTCAGTTTGTCCATCTGTTTGGGGGTGATAACTAGTGCTTGGAGTAAGCACAGTACCACTCATTCTGAAGACCTCTTGCCAAAAAGTGCTTAGGGTTTTTCGAGACTTTCGCGATGATATAACATGCAAAACGAGATGACCACTTTCAGAATTCAGCCTTCAGAGGCTATTTTTAGGGTTTGCATGTCACGGTTTCTTTTGCATGTCGGATGATTCCTGATGGGTTTTTCGAGAGCTTCGCGATGGTGTGACATGCAAACGAGGGTAATCACTCAGTAAGGAACTTGCTATTTTTAGCAGGTGTGCCCCGGCAGCCGCTTCCCAGCAGTTCAGAATTACGGGCTGATCGCAGTGCCATAGAAACAAAGAGAAACAGAGATCTTTTGATACGCATGCAGAGCGAATTAGGGTTTCCAACTTCGAAGCCTGAAAAGAGGGGTCAAAAGTCAGAATTTTCGAAAACCGGTGTAAACCACCGCATCAGCGTCCTTCAGGCTATCTGCTGGTAAAATTTCAAGTCGAACGAAGCACTTACTATTTATAGTAAGTCAATCTGGAAACTGGCTAAAAATAGTAAATCAACTGCATGCGTTAATGTTGACAGTAAGGTCATGTGGTGAGGAGCGCCTCATTCAAATTTCAAGTCGATCGGAGCAGTGGAGCTATCAGAAGCAAGCGTTTACTATTTATAGTAAACCACCTTCAGAAATGGGCTAAAAATAGCAGGCCGACTAAAAATAGCAGTGTCAACAGGACAACAGGGTTATGAGGATGCAATGCACAAAATTTCAAGTCGTTATGAGCCTCAGAGATGCAAATTCAGAGGGCTTACTATAAATAGCAGGGCATGTGAGCTGGCAAAACGAAGAAAAAGTCTAAGTCTGGAACTTCATCCAGTAGACATGCTAAAAT
The DNA here is from genome assembly GCA_007258455.2 of Sequoia sempervirens. Classification (NCBI taxonomy): domain Eukaryota; kingdom Viridiplantae; phylum Streptophyta; class Pinopsida; order Cupressales; family Cupressaceae; genus Sequoia; species Sequoia sempervirens. The sequence goes on from VDFB02329733.1 coordinate 13,498, forward strand.
GCGCCCAGCTAATGAGGAGGCATGAAAAATTTCTAAGAGTCAAGTTCATCCAGTACACAAGCCAAAATGCGCCCAAGGAGAGAAAGTCAAAGGAAGTCAACGCTTTTTCATCCCTCTGCCTAGCCCAAATGCGCCTTCAAACATATGCCAAGCACAAAAAATTCTAAGTGTGAAAATTCATCCTTCATCAGGGGTGAAATGCGCCCAAGTTGCAAGAAGGTCAAAGAAAAGTCAACGTTTTTCATCCTCTTCCATAGGCAAAATGCGCCCAAATGCATGCATGTCAAGACAAAAGATGGAAGGTGAAGGGTCACTCCAGGACGTGGCAAGAGTTTCATCCACCAGCTAGGCCTAAATGCGCCCAAAAGAGGAATGAGTCAAACAAGTCAACAATCTTTATCCTCCACCTACATGAAAATGCGCTCAAGATGGAAGCAAGTCAACAAGTCAAAGAAACTCGTCCTCCTCACCCTCCTAAATGCGCCCAAGGCAGAGCATGAGAAGACAAGAAATGGAAGTTGAAAGGTCATCCCTCTTGAATATCTAAATGCGCCCAAGTTAGGAAGGTAAAAGTAAGTACGAGGGGGTAAATGAGGTGAAAAGTGTTGAAAATACCTCAAGGCGTGGTCAATGCAAGGTAAATGTTAGGCGTTTTCCTTCATCAAGTGCTAAATGCGCCCAGGGTGGAAGGTGTTGAAGATGTTTTCCTAGCGCCTAAGGTGGTGAAGTGTTAGAAAAGTTCTAAGGCGTGTGAAGTGTGAAAACAAGATGTTAGGCGTGGTGAAGATAATATGCTAAGGCATGATTTTTTTTTTAAATCCCCTCTTCAAGTGATATGCGCCCAAGGTGATACATGTTAGAAAATATTGCAAGGTGATTTGTGAGGGTTGTGCCTAGGCGTTAGAAATGTTATTCTTCCACAAGTATAATATGCGCCCAAGTGTATAAGGTGGAGATTTGAACAAAAATATTGCTAGACAAGTTGGATATTCCTCATGAAGAGCCAAACACGCCTAAGACATAAGGTGATGCTAGGCATTGAAAGTTAAAATGTCCTCCTCAAACATAAAATGCAAATGGTGAGTGAGAAATAAAATATGCTAGGCGCCTTCATGAAAATTTTCTGAGTGAAGTTGATATTTTCACAGGGAAAGTTGACAGAGTTGAGTAAAATTTCCTAAGGCAAGTTTTTCAGGATGATTTAAAAAGTTTTCTAAGGCACAAAATATTTTCTTCCTCTAGAAAATGCGCCTAGACTCTGAGGTGATAAGAATTTCTTGTGATGAGTAAAATTTGTCGAAGATGAAGATGCTGGCATCGCAGGATGGATTTAAAAATATTTTCAAGTCAGAGCAACAAAAATTCTCAGAAGGGGTGAAGAAATGAAATAAGTTGTTGAAAGTTATTTTTTCAAGAAAATCAAATGAACCTGTTCGTTGTGCACCCATGAGTTCAACGTGTTCTGATGGAAATTTTCTTCTGGGTATTGATGATTTCTGTTGAGGAATGGATTTTAAGGTCCTCCACAGCTTGCCGAGAATCCCGAGATAAAAAAAATTTAAATGGGCACCAGGTTGATAAATTTTCCTAAGGGGAATTTAAAAAATTTCTAGGGCAAATGTGAAGAAAATGTGTTTTCAAGATAAAAATATGCCTTAGCGGATGAGTTTTAAGTCAATTGCCTAGGTGAATTTGATTGAATTCTTCGTGGGACCTGTTGTGACCTTTTTCACACATCGCCCCATTGCAAATGGGGACCCCCCTAATTTTGGCTTTGCTTTTCATTGTTGTCACTCTTTCCACTGTCTATCTCTCCGGGATGTGCCCGTCTGAATTAAAATTTTGGCAAAGTCTATAGAATTAGAGCTACATTTCTCGCGTCAGTTTGGGAGTCAAATCAAGTTTTGAATTGAAATCCAAGATTAACGTTGTTGTCAAGCTGCTTCCAGCAGGTCTCCACTGAAGTTTCATCAAGTTGCAGCTACTTACTATTTTTAGGAAGTGTGCAGTTATAGGCAATCCTTCAGCATTTTTGCGAATCCGACAGTCATGCTGCGTCCGGAGCACATCAAGCTACTCACAAGTTAAATTTGAGCTGAAACGGACGACTTGCTATTTTTAGCAGTCCAGCTTCCAGAGCAGATTTCGGGGTCTCGATGTTACATTTTCTGATGCATGTCTGGAGATTCCTTCTGGGTTTTTCGAGACCTTCGAAGTGATATGACATGCAAAGCGGGATGACAACTTTCAGCATTCGGCCTTCGGAGGCCGATATTAGGGTTTGCATGCAGACGTTTTCGGCGCATGTCGGCATTTTCCTTCTGGGTTTTCCAAGAGCTTCGCGATGGTGTAGCATGCAAGTGTAACCGATCACTTTTCAGGAACTTACTATTTTTAGCCAATGCTTGCATGTTGGAGATTTTTTTGGGTTTTTCTGGGTTTTTCAATATTTTTCAGGCAGTATGACATGCAAGATCATCCGGTAGCCAGTCGGTCACTTTTTCGGCCGCTTTCTATTTTTAGCAGGTATCACTTGGGCAGCTGCTCAGCACTTCAGAACTGCAAACTGATCAGCATGCAGCTGGAACGAGATCAAACGGAGCTCATCTGAGGAGCATGCACAAAATTAGGGTTTCAAGATTGAGAGCTAAAAATGAGGAGTCAGACACCAAAAGGGTCCAAAACGGAAGTATCCACTACGATCAGCGTCTTTCAAGAGGTCTTCTGGCAAAATTTGAAGGCAATCGGAGAACTTGCTATTTTTAGTAGGGCATTCTAGGCGCAGGCTATAAATAGAAAGTTGATCTCGGCGTCAGTACAGACAGGCAAGTTCACCAACGAGAAGCGCGCTGTCCAAATTTCAAGTCAAACGGAGCTAGGGAAGTCTTAGAAACAAGGACTTACTATAAATAGTAAGTCACCTAAGAAGCAGCTATAATTGGCAGGTCAGCACCAGATCTCAGCGGGTACAAGTCAAACATGTGATAAGGGATCCATGGCGCGAATTTCAAAGCTAACGGAGTTGCAGAGAACGAGAAATCAAATACTTACTATTTTTAGCAGGTTGGAGCAAAGGAATTAGGGTTTCCTAAATTCAAGGGCAAAACACGACAGCCAGGCAGAAGCAGCATCCAGTTATGATCATTACGCTTCAGGCATTCAACCCATGAAATTTGAAGACTTTCTGAGCATTTACTATTTTTAGCAGGTTTCTAAAAATAGCAGGTGCATGCAGATATCAGGGCCCGACAGCTCAACCACATCTCGAGATCCGAACAAAGCAAAATCCAGCCTTTTGGAGCTTGAAATTAGCTTAAAGTGCAAAAAATTGACAAACTTTCTAAAAATAGCAAATTAGGGTTGGCATGATCAAAACACCCTAAATTTGGCAAAGGGCAAGAAATCCACCAAGTTTGATAAATTTTTGGGTCCAGCATCAAAACTTGCTTTAAAAGGCCAAAGATAGATCAAAATTCTTGAAGTGTTTGAAAAATGAAAGAAGACCCCTCCATTTGCGCCCTCAAGCTGGCAAGAGTCTTAAAAAATTTCTAAGTCATGAAAATTTGATACTCCATGGGTGAAATGCGCCCTTGGAGTGAAAGAGGTTGAAAAGATTCTAAGGCATGAAAAGTAAAAGCTTCATGGGATATATGCGCCCTTGGAGGGAAAGTGGCATTAAATTTTTTTTCTAAGTATACAAAATTTGAAGCAGGACCCTCCAAATGCGCCCAGCTCAAGAGAGGAGATGGAAAAGGCTTCTGAGTGGCAAAAAGTGAAAGTATCACCCATGAAATGCGCCCTTGAGCTTCAAGCTGACTAAAAATATTCTAAGTGCTCGAAATTTGAAGTCCAGCTAGCGATTTGCGCCCCACTTGAAGAATGACATAGCAAGAGTCCGCCAAGGAGTAGAAATTGAATGTTCACCCATGCAAATGCGCCCTGGTGCTGAAAGTGAAAAATTGTCTAAGTATCAAACTGAAAGTCCAACATACTAAATGCGCCCTTGAGGTTAAAGCTTGATGAAATAATTTCTAAGTGCTGCAAATTGAAACCTTACACCTCCAAATGCGCCCTCATGGAAATATCAACTGGAGAAATCTTCTAAGGCATGGAGATTAAAAGCTCAAGCTATGATTTGCGCCCAACTTTGGAAGGGATTTCAAAATATTCTAAGTGTCGAAAATTGGACGTAGGGGGTCCAAAATGCGCCTAGCCTTGAAGAGAAGATCTTGAAAGTTTCTAAATGTTTTAAATTTGAAGCATGACCTCTGATATGCGCCTGGACTTGCCTGCAGAACTTTGAAAAGTGCTAAGTGGTGGAAACTAGAAGTAGCCCCTCCTATATGCGCCTGGACTTGAAAAGGATAAGTTAGAATTTCTCTAAGTATGGAAAATGAAAGTAGCCATGCTCATTTGCGCCTAGGGTGAAGAAGGCACTTAGGAATTTTCTAAGTGTTTTAAATTTGAAGAAGGACCCTCCAAATGCGCCCTGGCTTGATGAGATGAGTTAAAGAAATGCTAAGAAACCCGAATTAGAAACACAAGGTCTAAAATGCGCCTTAAGGAGAAAGACACTTGAAAATTTTCTAAGTATTGTAAAATGGAAGTGTCAGGTATGAAATGCGCCCAGCTTGTGAGGGTGCAAGAAAGATTTTATAAGTCAAAAAAATAAAAATAAAAATGGAATGTGACCCTTCAATATGCGCCCATGCTTATGATGGTGAGCTGGAAATCACCCAAGACATGTAAATTGGAAGCTTGACCAAACAAATGCGCGCAGCAAGGGGGTGACTTAGAAAATTTTCTAAGTGTGAAAAATTTGAAGTAGGGAGGTCCAAATGCGCCCTTGGGAAAGGATGAAAACAAGTTGGTGAATTTGATCAAGTGATGGAAAATGAGACTTCAAGGGGCTAAATACGCCTAAGTCAATGGGGGGGAAGTCCTTGAAATTTTCTAAGTTATGAAAACTAGAAGCTTGCCTAGCCATATGCGCCCTCAAGGTATTAGAAGGCAAGTGGAGATTCCAAGACGTGATGCATGCAAAGTGAAAGATTCCAAGGCATTGAGCTAGAAAATATGCTAAGTATGGAAAATTTGAACCTCAACCCCTTGACAGCGCCTTTGATTTGTGGAGAGATAAAAATATTCTAAGTATATAAAACTTGAAGTGTGACCCTCTATTTGCGCCTGGACTTGAAGGGATAAAATTTTCCCGAAGCACGGATAAATTGCCAGTGGTGAGGAGTCCGATGATGCTAGCTTCACAGGGTTGATGAATATTTTCAAGTCAGAGCAAAGAAATACGCTCAAGGGTGAAGAAATGGATTAAATTTGATGAAAATTATTTTTCTAAGGTTCAAAATTCAGAAAATTAAATGAACCCGTTCGTTGGGTACCCATGGTTTCGACGCGTTCTGAAAGAAATTTTCTTCTGGGTATTGATGATTGTTGATGAGGAAGGGATTTTAAAATCTTCTACACTTTGTCAAGGCCTTCAGGGTGAATATTTTTGAGGGGCGCCAGGTCGATGAATTTTCCTAAGGGAAAATTTAAAATTTTCTAAGGCAAGGAATAAAACGTGTTTTCAAGATAAAATGCCTTGGCGGATGAATTTGAAAATGATCGCCTAGGTAATTTTTTTTATCAAATTCAGATGAAAACATTTTTCTCGAGCCAGAGTTGAAGGAAATATCAGAGTGAAGTGCGCCAGGAAAAATGCAAGATGGGTTAAAAATTTGGCTAGGGCATGAATTTGAACGCGAAGTTGGCTAGTAGAGGCGATGAACGCTTGGAAGTTGGAACGTGAAAATCAGGTAAGTAAGTTAAGATTATATTATGAAGTGTCCTAATACTCTTCTCCTCGCTTGTTTTGCAGGAGGAATGTCGAGGCCAGAGCACGATGACTTGAAGTGATGAAGCAAGTGATTCAAGATGACATTTCAACCTCGAAGGAAAAGTTGCAAAGGTTGGCTAAGTGACAAAGGAGGAGCGTTTTCAAAACTCAAGATGGTGATCCAAGAATGGAGGTTCGAGCAAGGTTGAAGAACAAAGTCAAGAAGAAAATCAAGCGCAGTTGAACTCCAGATTCTATCAAATTTTATTCTTCCAAGCGATCAACAGAATTGGCTGAACGTGAACAACAGAGCAGTGTGAACGCGTTTCTGGATTGGAATCTTCTGGAAAGATGGTGGCCATTAATTGCTCATTTATTACCCCACTCTCCATTATGGCGGTTTTTAGGGCGAATCTTGTTTAGGGCTGAGGTGGCACAATCTGGGCCATCCAGTCGATTGTAATCTGAGCCGTCCGTTGGACTTGGCTAGCTATATAAAGGGGGAGTCCCCCTTCATTTGTACATTCAGTAGACAGTAGAATTAGAGTAGAAGTCGGAGTAGAGAGACAACTAGGTGATAGCTTAGGATTAACTTAGTATAGACTGATAGTGTAGTTTGAAGAAGAGGGAAAGTTTTCCCTTTGAAAACTTTGTAAGAAATTGTTGTGAACACTCTCTCAATAAAAGAGTTTTTCATTGATGGTGAATTTCGTCTTTGTTGTGGGTAGCTAGCAAGGTTTCTTCGTCCTTCTGATTCAAGTAGTGACTTAAAGTAGTATAATTTTCATTCCATGCAAGTAGATGTTAGCTGTGGAATGTGGTGTTTGATCTAAGCAACTTCGTTTATCCATACCACTAGTGTATTTGCTGATGGTGAATGCGCCTTGTGTGGTCAAGCTGGAATATCATGTACTTAACTTCAATCACAGTTTGAATAATGGTATGCGTCGTTGTGATGGTATCTTTATGTCAAGTGGTGGTTTGAACATCTTTAGTCATCTCCCTTGAAGATTGCACCGACTCCGCGGAAGCTGTCCGATGCGAGGCAAAGCGAAGTTCGGTTAGAAGTTTGCTGAAGTTGAGCTCCATATCCCGCACTTAGAATAGATTTAGGTTCTCTTAACCCTACCCCATTTCAATTCGGTACTTTCTTATTAGAATAGGAAACCCGAACTCCATAGACAAATCTTTTGAGCATTTGAATTCCTTTCTTCGCTGCCGAACAATTCCGTAAGTCCCCTTGAAATACCAGCAAATCACATCGAGCCAAACTGAGCCTATTCGCACTAAAAGAACCTTGGAGTTGAACGCACGAACTCTCTCGCAATCTTAGCGTGCGGAATACTTTGATCAAGAGAGAATAGGGTAGTCGTTGGCGACTTTATTCTGCGTTGGTGCGGTCACGAAAAACACATCAACAGGACCAATCTTCCAGAGTCAGAGGTGAATGAAATTGGGTATCAGAGCTCCAATTAGTGAAATGAATTTCTCAAAGATGATGCGCCCTTGAGGAAGATGGGTTGAAAATTTGGCTAAGGCATGAAGAATCATGAAGAAAGCAGAGGAGGAATGTCGAGGCCAGAGCACGATGTCTGGAAGTGGTGAAGCACGATGATATTACAACCTTCGGAGGAAGATAAAGTTACGAGTTTCAATCTCGAAGGGAGAAAGTTGCAAGAAATTGGCTAAGTGTTAGCTCAAGTGACAAAGAAGTTGAAGAGCAACGTCAAGAAAAAAGATCAAGGACAGTACGAACGCGTCTACAAGCGGAATCTTCTAGAAGACTGATTGTGGGCATTTATTACCTTTGCTATTTTTGGGAGTGAGTGGGAATCTTTGATTCATTTAATGTACCACTCCCAATTCTGGCGGTTTTTAGGGTTAGGGCTGAGGTGGCACGATTCTAGCCACTCTATTGATTGTAACCCTAGCCGTCTTTTGGACTGGGCTAGCTATATAAAGGGGGAGTCCCCCTCATTTGTAACTCATTAGACAGTAGAATTAGAGTAGAAGTCGGAGTAGAGAGACAACTAGGTGATAGCTTAGAAGTAGCTTAGTATAGATTGATGGTGTAGTTGAAGAAGAGGGAAAGTTTTCCCTTTGAAAACTTTGTAAGAAATTGTTGTGAACACTCTCTCAATAAAAGAGTTTTTCATTGATGGTGAATTTCGTCTTTGTTGTGAGTAGCTAGCAAGGTTTCTTCGTCCTTCGGATTCAAATGGTAGCTCAAAGTAGTATAATTTTTATTCCATGCAAGTAGATGTTAACTGTGGAATGTGGTGTTTGATCTAAGCAACTTCGCTCTATCCATACCACTAGTGTATTTGCTGATGGTGAATGCGCCTTGTGTGGTCAACTAGAAACGTTTGGGCCTAACTTCAATCACAGTTTGAATGATGGTATGCGTCGTTGTGATGGTATCTTCATGTCAAGTGGTGGTTTGAACATCTTTAGTCATCTCCCTTGAAGATTGCACCGACTCCACGGAAGCTGTCCGATACGAGGCAAAGCGAAGTCCGGTTGAAGTTTGCTGAAGTTGAGCTCCATATCCCACACCTTAGAATAGATTTAGACTCTCTAAGCCCTGCTACCCCCCTTTCAATTCAGTACTTTCTGGTTAGTTTAGGAAACCCGCGCTTCATAGACAAATCTTTTGAGCATTTGAATTCCTTCTCCACTGCCGAACAATTCCGTAAGTCCCCTTGAAATACCAGCAAATCACATCGAGCCAACTGAGCCTATTCGCACTAAAAGAACCTTGGAGTTGAACGCATGAACTTTCTTGCAATCTTAGCATGCGGAATACTTTGATCAAGAGAGAATAGGGTAGCCGTTGGCGACTTTATTCTGCATTGGTGCGGTCACGAAAAACACATCAACACATAGTCATGTTTGAGATCTTCTTGGTGCATGAGATGTGGAACCCATCAGCAACCATGACCTTGAAGCCTTCAAACTCTTCTGTTTGCAGCCCCTTCTTTGCCACCACAACTTCATCAATGAAGTTATGTGTTGCTCTAGTGTCAATCAAGGCAACTATTCGCTGCCCCTTAATCATCCCTCAAACTTTGAAGGATTCGTTTCTTTGGAAGCTCGAAAGTTGAGCCAAAATGCCTCCACTTTCCTTCTCATCTTCGGACTCTTCTGGAGCTCTTTCCACTTCACTATCTTCAAAATCAGATTGCTGGTCGGAGAAATCAGAATTACTTTCACCAGTTGAATAGTACTCAATCTAATTAAATTTAACTCCCTTTGGGCAAACATGATCTTGAGACCATTTTTCCCTACACCGGAAACATAACCCTTTTCTTCTGAGTTCGTTCAGTGGACCTCTGGATCCAATCTGGTGACATGAGGATTATGATGTTTGAACTCCTTATGCTGAGGTCTCAAAGGAGGTCTTTGATGAGGTCTTTTTCCTTTATCCCCTTTGTGAAAGGATGGCCTAGGTTGAAACTTTGCCTTAGGAGCTGCCCACTCCATGTTTCTTGCCTTCTTCATGGCCTCCTGTAGGGAGGGTGGATTGAAAGCTTTAATCCATCTCTTGAGTGTCTCCATCAATCCTTCACTGAAAATGATCACCAACCGCCTCTCGGTGATTCCAGTGACCATGACTGAAAGTCTCTGGAACTCAGCTATGTAGGCATCAATTGTGCCATACTGCCTCAACTGTGCCAGTTCTCTGAAATGTATTTCAGGGTCTTTTTTCTCAAACCTTTCGATGAGCCTATTGGTGAACTCATCATACGTAGTGATAGACCGATGGCCCAAGGTGACTAGGCCATGGTACCACCACTCGTGCGCCACCCCATCAAGGTGTAGCGTAGCGAACTTAATCGCCTCCTCCTCTACCATGGGCCTAAGAGCTAGATAGTTATCCAGCTTCTGTATCCAAGCTCGAGCTGAACTGTTATCACTCCCATCATAGTGTGGAAGTATAACCTTGTTGACAGCTTGATAGAAGTCCCCTTGAACTGTTGTTCTTCTTTGCTCATAATGTCTCCCTTGTCCTTTATTCTTCCTTTTATGATCCATAAAGTCATTGTAGGACATATCCATCTTGATGTCGACAGGGAGAGAATCATACTCCGCACGGCCAAGTCTCAACTGCTCCACAAATGAAGCATTCTCTTCAGGTTCTGGCTGAGTGTTTACAGGTGCCAAGAAGGTGGGTTTGAATGGCCTGGAGGAAATGTATGAGTTGTTTGAAGCCGGTTGGGCAGCATGCCCATCCTGCTGGTTGGAGGCACTGTGCTCTCCTCTATGTCCTGAGTTATTCTGTGGAGTTGTGTTCTGGCCCACTTTCCCCATCATGAAAGATACCATGTCCATCAAGGCATCCATCTTCTTTTCAAATCTCTTTCCGGGACTTATAGATCTCTCTCTTCCCTTCCCACTGTCATCTCTGTTGTTGGTAAACCTCTCGTTACCCCCAACTGATCTCTCACCTTCTGCCATATCTGTTTCCTGAGAAGACTCCCAATGAGCCCTCAAGACCTCTGAAGCTGTCTGACCTTCTGGAGCCTGATAGGGCTGAAACTGTTTTCCAACTTTCTTGTCTTCCCTTGCAATGTATCTCTTTTCTCTATCACTCATAGACGGCTTGTTCACAGGATGGCAAGATCTTGGCTCTGATACCACTGAAATATTTTGAGCCAATTTTTTTTGTTTTTTCAATAATAGTTTACAAACAAAATGCACCCGTTAAGGTTAGATCTTAAACCAAAACGATGCTGAAGCAACTCTAACCAGAATGTACACCAGGATCCCGATGAGGGCAAGGTGTGAGCATTGGTCAGAGGATCTGAATGCAGAAACAAGCTGGAAGGAACTCTAACCAAGAATGGCGCCGATGATGGCGAGCATATGGTCAGAGGATCTTCTACACTACAAGTACTGAAAGGGAACTCAACACCAAGTATGTGCTACCCAATCCAGTATGGAGTTGAGGCGACCATATGGCGGAGTACTACAAATTACAATGCTTGAAAGAGAAGTAAGCTAAAATGCTGAAAGTGCTCGACACCCAGAATGTGCTTTCTAACCCGGAGTGGGAAAGTAGCTACCATAGGGCGGAGGTAAAGGAAATACAATTGCAATTACTGAATGTAGAGTTGAGCATTACAAATCATGATAAGCAAGAACAACAACTGCTGTCAGTACTACTGCCAGCTTACAATATGAAAGATAAAACCTTGCTATCAATGTGAATCACGAGATAAATAGAGTTACAACAATATATATGGAGTTTCCTTCACTGAATGATAAAGCTTAGATCAAAAACTCAATGATTAGAGCCAACCTGACAATCTGATTTGTGACAGTCTTGTTTTCCTCGTGCACGAACAACAGCCCTGAAACTCACAAAACCACTCACAACTTGCTCCAAACTCACTCAAATTTCATGAAACGAATTGCAATATGACCCCAATAAGATGGCGCCCAAGATTAGCACATAAAACTGACTCCAAATGCTGATATTAATTATTGGCACAAATCCCAAGGAATGCAAATGGTACGGCCCAGCAAGAGGGGCGATTTGCATTTAAAATTCCAAAACACCACTAAAAATTCTACAAACAGGAGGAAAGGGTTGCCCCTTACAGACAGAGAGAATAAGCTAATACCCAGAAGAATCTTTTTGGTATTTTTTGACTTATGAATAAAAAGGACAATCTACTGTACTACAAATGCAAATTCCAGAATTTCTCTAACATGCATAAATCAGATTTACAAACCCTCACAAGACTAAAATGCAGAAAACTCACAATGAAACATTCAATCTATCACTATCTCACCACTAGTCGCTATCTTTCAAGCGAGAAGCAATGCCTAGCTAGGAGGCTTACATTCCTCGAAGCAATCCCAGAGCCAAACCGGCAACATAACATTCCTGTAGACGAAAGATGCTGAAATGAGGACCAAAGGCTTCCTTTTATAATTTCCTGTTGACCTTCTCGAAACCCTAACCTTCCTTTTGAGTCAAACCCTAATCCACCAATGGATGGCGTCCCTTTCTTCAAAGCTTCAACTTCGACTTTTTAATTAAATCCATCACTTAAATAAAGGCGTCCAATCTTAAGGCTTTAATTTTCAACCTTAATAAATATAAAATTAACTCAATGATGGCGCCACCCTTAAAGACCACTTTTTAAAACATCATTAAGTTAAAAGACTAGGCCAAAGGGTAATTTAACATTAAAATATAATGTTATTTAAGTGAAATGAACTTACCTCTCCGAAACTACATCCCGAAGCCAGAAAACTGAATAAACCAATTGCGTCAACTGAAGAGGAAAGTCAACTGTGCCGAGACCAAAAGGACCACTGCCAGAAATAGAATTTACTAAAAATAGTAAATTCCAGAAAGTGCTCAAAATGCCAAGAAAAACATATCACAGCGAAGCCCACAGAAAACCCAGATGGAAACCGCAGTTCAAACACCAATTCACGAGCAAACACAACCGCCACACAAGAAACCCTAATCAAACTGTCCGATTAGCCTACGGGTCTCCAGAATAGGTCGATGGTCATCTGAAAAGATCATGCTTGAGAAGGGGACATTACAGCAACTCTTTGATACCTTTCTCAAGAATAGCACGATGTCCTTCGACATCTTCCTGTACTTGGTGGAGATCCTCCGTAAGAGATTGAATTACTTGAATTCGATGGTTCAAGGATTCTCTTACCTCAATGAACTTTTCTTTGTCAGGAATTACCCCAACTTCCACCAATTTACTGAGCTTTACCTGTTTCATCTCTAACCATGACAACAGGCATTTCTCCATGTCTCTGCGCTCCTGGGAAAGTACACTTTTCTCTTTATCAAGCTCTGTGGTGAGCTTGGCTAACAAGGTAGTTTTCTCGTCCGCAGCAATTATGATCTGAGATCCGTGTTCTATGATCTTCTCAACAAAATCATATAACACTCTGCCTTTGGAAGCGGACTTCTCAGCTTTCTTGACAGCTGGGTCTTCAATACTTACCACTGTCAGCGGTTGTGCATTAGTTGGAGAACCTGCAAGTCTCTTTACAACAGTGGCATAATGCTCTGCCCTCTGTTTGTACATATTGCGAGCTTGCTCTACTTTATCCAGTCTTCCAGCCAAGATATCCAATGTCACTTGCGCATCGGCCTTTGCACTTTCATTGGTAACCTTGCCAAGCTGGACCTTTGTCACCGTGTAGTCTTCCATGTTGACATCACCTTCTTCATGCGGTGGTATGCCAATCTCTACATACTTGTGGCCAGACTTATCAACGTTCAACCTTGAGTATACCTTTGCCTTTTTCTTCCCTTTAGCCTTTGGAAGGACTATCTCTTCGAGGTCGAGTTCCTCCGGAGAGATCATTTGCTTCTTCCACTTCGACACTTGAGATATTAGCCAAGGGGGAAGAAAGGAGGTGTGGACTTCTGGATTAACTGTCAATTCAGTCGTCATCGTTATTTCTAAAGTTATTGTCACGTCTGAAGTTACCATGGGTATCGTGACCATAGGAGAAGTGTCTGTCATCATTGCTCCTGTAGTTTGCACATTGAGCTGATCACGCATTGACTCATTCATGAAACGATTGAATTCATTTTCAGAAGTGATATCATATGTTGGTGAAGACAGGCTAGGAATGGACGATGGAGGACTTGATAGTATATCAACCGTATGAATGCTTGTCACCGAGGGAGTATCAAGCGGGGTTGATGCTGCAGGGATAGTGGATATCTCAACTGCAAGAATGCATGTCGTAGGAATAGGTGACGAGGGAACAGGAGGTGGAGGAGTTCTTGAATTTGGAGGGGTATGAGGAACATTGGAAGTCAGAGGCGATGATGTTCTAGGAATTTCCTCAACTTCATTCTCAGGAGGAGAAGTAGTTCTTTCTTGATCATGCCCAAGTTCCTGTTGATCACCCTCTTGTCTCTCCGATTCTGGTTCACCTTCAAAATCACCTTCAGATCCTTCTTCAGAGTCTTCTTCAAACTCTTGCCCGCTTTCAGAAACTTCTTCTGCATCGGAGTCTGCTTCTGTTGAGTCTTCATCTTCAACAGATTGATTACTTGAAGTTCCTTCTTCATCGGAATCTACCTCCTCTGGAATAGACTTTTTACCTTTAGAGCGAGATGGAATGGATTCCGTGATTTCTGTCTCTGGGACGGACTGGGTATCTTTCTTGCCAACAGTAAACTTGATCCCGGGACCTCTTCGTGAAGAAGTGGGAACAACCGCTGATTTATTTTTGTTGCAGAGTTCTTGCTATTGGCGAGCTTCTGCTTCGGATTCTTCTCCTTCCGAGTCTGTTCTGAAACTTTTCATTTCATAACCATGCTTATGTAACCATCCTGCAGTGTTGGCTAGGATTGGCTTCAATCTCTCTCTTATACTGGTAATTTGTTTCCTAGACCATTGAATTGCAGGCAACGGCCTGTTGTGACCTTTTCACACATCGCCCCATCGCTGATGGGGACCCCCAGTTGCCTGCTAGTTTTTAGGGTTTTGTCTCCTTGCAACGGTTTCGTGAGATCACTTTGCTAAGAGTTTCAGGTCAGTTTGCCGAGAGTTACCCGAGCCAAGTCAGTAATTCATGGAAGCGCTCAGAAGGCCCAGGAAACGAAGATCGCCTGTGAATTCGGCCAATTCTGACACTTCCTATTTTTTAGGGAAATTTGTTTTTTTTTTTTTTTCATTTTGGCATTTTTGGACCAAACAAGGTTCCCTATTTTTTAGGGTTTGCCTTTTCTATTTTTAGAAAGTTTCTATTTTTGGAAAGTTTCTATATTTAGAAAGGTCCCGAGTTCCAAAAACGCACTCAGAAGTCCCAAAAACTTGATAGAACTCTCAGAAAATCAAAGAGAAAACTTTAAAAATTATTGAAAAATCTGGAAAATCAGTTTGAAATTGATCAGATCTGAAGGTCGAAATCATGGAAAATCAGATCAAAAAGGATGAAATTCATGAAGTAAATGGCTAACTCTGAAATTCGCCATGAAAGAAGGAGAGGTATGAATGTCTGAAAGCTGGTGAAGTCCGCCCAGCACTAAGGAAGCATATCCTAGACACACCTAAAGTCCGCCATGCTCATCCTAGGATCCTCCAAAGTCCGCCATGCATCTAAGGAAGAGGTGCCAAGAGGTTTCAAAGTCCGCCCAAGCTCATCCTAATCTCCTTCAAAGTCCGCCATCTTGAAGAATGCTCATCCTAGCCACTTCCAAAGTCCGCCTTGCATATCCTTGACCCATCTAAAGTCCGCCATGTGCAAGAAAGGAAGTGCCAAAAAGTCTTGAAGTCCGCCCTCAACATCCTAACCCCCTCTAAAGTCCGCCATCCACTCAAGAGGCATGTCCAAAAGGTTTGGAAAGTCCGCCTAGGCATGTAGAAGAAGGAAAAATCAAAATTTTTACTAAGTATTGATGCCTACCAAGGGGAATTTCGAAAATATGCTAAGTGTGAGGGCCTAAAAGGGTGGAAAATTGATCTTTGGCTAAACATTATGACATTTCCAAAGGATAAAATGTTGAGACAAATGCTAAGAAGCTTTAAAGTCCGCCCTAGAAAAGAGGGACATCCAAAATACTTGTCCAAAAAACTTATGAAGTCCGCCATACACTTAGAAGAGGCTAGCAAGGTGTCAAAGAAGTCCGCCATATTTGTCCAAAATGCTAAGGAAGTCCGCCTAAGCACATGAAGGGATAAAATAATGATTTTTGCTAAGTGTTGATGCCTAGTCCAAGGAAAAGTTCGAATATTTGCGTAAGTATAGAGGCTAAAGGATGAAAAATGAAGATTTTGGCTAGGAATCATGACATTTTCGAGAGGTTAAGTGCCAAGTTTGGAAGGACACGAGCTAAAGAAGATTGGGATATGGCAAGAAATAAAACTAAGTATGCCTAGCACAAAAGGGGAAGAGAAATTAAATTTGCCTAAGTATGGTGAAAATATTGAGAAATTGACAACTTCGGCCGAAGAAAAATGGTGAAAATATTGAGAAATTGACAACTTCGGCCTAGCACAAAAGGGGAAGAGAAATTAAATTTGCCTAAGTATGGTGAAAATATTGAGAAATTGACAACTTCGGCCAAAGAAAAATGCACGAGGCAAAGAGAAAGGAAGGATCGCCCTTGGCCAGAAGGAAGAAGAATTTGTCAAGCGTCAAGGAAATTCGCCTAAGAAAGACATCCAGACAAGGATTTTTCCTAGAAAAATTCGACTGAGCAAGAGAAAATTTGACTTTGGCAGAAGAAAATAGGCTCAGTGTAAAGGAAAATTTCGCCTCGGCAAAGAAAAATAAGGATCTGGCAATAAAATTTTCGACGGAATGGCTTAAATTTTGACTTGGCTAGACGAAATTGAGGATAAAATTGGAAAATACACTCTTAGCCAAGAAAAATGAAAGGAAAATTGAAATAGCCATGAGTCCAAAACGAACGGGTTGGAATAAATTAAAATATTTTTAATATTTTAATAATTTATTTTCAACTACTTGGAAATTTAAAATGCCTTGGACAAAATCAAATTTGCCAGACAAGAATTGGAAGAAAATAAAGTACGCCAGGCAGAGATGAAATCCGACGGGCAAAATTAAATTCGCCATGAATTTAATTAAATATTTAATGTTTTCTTTTAAAAATTCGAAAAATCAAAGATAAACATTAAGTGAAAAATCGATTTTTTGAAGATCAGTGAGATTTTCCCGGATAAGCTCGAGACTAATTCTTGTCGAAAAATAAAAGGAAACTTGCCTGTTTAATCAAAAGAAGACAAATCGAGATCGAGAGAGAAAATGGAAATTGCTAAAACGAATTCAATCCTTCACCATTATAATGAGTTTCAACAACTCATTTTTTCACACACAGCTAAAGAGAAATTTAATCTTTCTCGAAATTATCAGGCAATTGATTGATCAATAAGCAAAGTCGAATTTTCCAGAAGGTGAAATAGTGTTACGCTGAAGAATTTTTCGCAGGAAAAAAGAAGAGATTTATTGAAAGCTGAAACTCTTCTGTGAAGAGGGGCGCACTTCTTCTAAAAATCAGATTTTTAAATCTGATTTGCATCCAGTGGTTCTTCATTGAGGTTTGATGTTCAGTCAAATGAATTTGCTATCTCTTTTCTGTCCTTTCATCTTGACGAAGTTCTGACGAAATTCTTAACTTCATCCAAATTATTTTCAGCTTGCTTTTTCGTAACAATTCAATTATTTAACCAGCTGAAAGTAAATTTTCGAATCCAAGGCGCGAGATTTAATTATTTGAAAAAGTCTTTGTATTAATGTTAATTTTATGATTGCAGGTTGACGACCACAGCAGGCGAACCATCAAAGAAGCTGAAAATGAAGTTTGCCAACAAAGGTGCTCAGCGAGAGACCAAAGTCATTTCAAAATGGAAGAATGTCGTGGACATCGATCTCGGGCACGTCGACTTTGATGAGTTCAAGAAAAGAGTGTATGGGCAGAAGGGACTTCCCACACCAATAGCCAGACGGATAGTCAGAAACGGGATATTTCAGGCAGCTGGATTCCCCCTGGCAATGGATTGTGTGGAATTAATGGTGGAATGTGCTCTCCACTATGACGCTCAGAGGAGACAGATCATCGCACCTGATGGAAGAGTCTTAGCACACTTGGGCGAAGTTGCAATCCAGGAAACCTTCGGCATCCCGGAACATTCACAGACGGTCTATAAGACCAAGGAAGAAGCCAAAAGATTATATGACAGCCAACCAGATTTGTGCGCCACAACATGTCAACAAGGCATGGTTAGACAAGCCTAAGCCTTCAATCAAGAAGTTGCCCAAGAGACCTCGCCAGACAGACTTCAAGGAAGATTTTGGGGATATCATACTGATGCTGAATAGAATAGCTGGTAACCCGCAAGGCGCCTTTTTTGAGAGCTGGATGTACTATTTCATGGACGAGATCACTTCTGGTGTCAAAATGTTCAACTGGTCACGGATGATAAGTGACAACCTCCACGAACAATTGATCAACCTCGAAGAGACTAAGTCTTTTCATATGAGTTCGTATGTTGTATACCTGTTGGCCAGATCATACAAGTATCCAGGATTGATTTGCAAGGGAAAAATTGGCAACGGGGAGAACGAACTCGGGCCTTACGACTGTTACCCACAGCTCCAATTGAAGGAGAAGACTCACTTCAGGAGGGTGCATGATGCCTTCCTAATGCATATTACCAGAAAGCTTCAAGGAGGAGTGTATCAGAGGCTGAGCCACGAGGTGAAAAGTCTTATCAGTAAATACGGGTCTTGGTTCATCCAGTTCCCTAAGTTCACATATGTCAGGATCCAGGGATTTACTGGAAATCCCTATAAATTGTCCCATCTATCCGACAAATCGGATGATCTTGCTCGAGGTCTTGAGACAATTAGAAGAATACCAGAATATCCAGAGGCCAACCAAGAAGGCATCTGTCACATTCCCGTTTTTCATCGGGAACATGTTGGAGTATTGTCCGTCAGCACAGGCAGCTGAGAGTGCAAGGTTGGAGATCCAGTGGTATCCTTTCATGGCCTACAAGTCCAGGGTCAACTATGACCCACATCATAACATTCGGACAGTGGAAGGGAGAAAGTACAAACACAGGATGGAACTGGAAGATTTCTGGGCAAATGTTGCCGATGAGTATGAAGTCAGACGGAAAATGTGGTCCAGGATGCCACTAGATTTCATGAGGGCAATTGAGTTTTGTCCGGGTGCCTGATCAGTTACAAGATGATGGGAACCACGTCCAGCCACGCTTCGAGGAAAGCTGACCTCTTCCTCCAGTGAAATGGTCAGAACCTGAGCACGCAGACTTGGCAACCTTAATGAGGCCAGTGACTAAATACTCTCAGTGGTGGGTTGACTATCATGCCCAAGAATTGAGACAAAGAGGAATCACGCTCACATATGATCTACTGAGCGAGTCAGAGTCATATTCTTCTAATGCTGGTGCATCCCATCAGGACTTGGTCGAGATTGGAGAGAAAAGGAAGGAAATAGTGCCAAGTGCTGAACCTGCTTCCAAGAGCATAAGGGAGAACCATCTCGTTCAGCAGCATCCCGGAATATTGACGAGTTGGTGGCTACTATAGATGAATCCTTGGTAGAGATGCTTGAACCTCCTCCATTTTAGGAAGTGAATGATGAACCTATTCAGCTAGATGACAAGGAGCCCTCGTCACCTACAGGCACGGAAATCTTAGGTTCAGACAATGATATAGAAGCCCGGAATAACGACTTCGAGGAGGGAATGATTTCCGCTCTCAGGGAAGTTATGGATGTTCCGAATGAAGAAGAGGTTCAGGTAGAGGATGGAGTTGAGCAGTCGACCATTCCAGACTGGCTGTTAGAGAGAATGAAGATCCAGGTACCTGCAGAAGCTCAACAAGATGAGGATGATACTGCTGATTTCTTGGCAAGGCTAGAGCAAGTTGCAATCAAGAAGCCTGCTAAGAAATTCTCCACCATTCAAAGGAACGAGACAGGCAGCCGTTCTGTACATATTGCGGTACCCACAATAGACAAGCCGCAGGACGAGATTACGCCTCAGGAATATGCCATAACTACTGTTGACCTTGGCCCAACCTCGAAAGGCCAAGAAGTTGAGGAATTAGATAATTCCGTCTCAACCATCAAGGCGAGACTGGAAAAGGAAGTGGCTAAGAAGAAAGAGTATAAGAAGGAGGTCGAATGTCTTAAGGAATACATACAGCATTTGACCCAGCCACTTGATCAGGGCAATGCGATTGTTCCTCCTCTTCTCAATTCATCACAGGAGGTGACCAAGGAAGTCGAGCACGGAATGGTAATGGCAAGAGAAGCTCAGGACTGGATGGCAAGCGAAGGTACGGATGCAGCCTTGCTCATGGAGAAGCTGGCACTTGCTTATGGACGAACCTCTTCATTTCTTTCCAGACTGATGGATATGGCAGAGGCATGGGAAGGTATTCCAGATATGCAAGAAAGGCTTATTCCAAGCCTTAGAATCTTGAAGGGCACTCCAAGAGAGGAGTTGGTTGATAAAAGGGTGATTGCTGCAGGGGCAGCATATGATTTCAATCACTGGTTTTGGGCAGTGACTATACGAGAAGAAGTCTTGGAGAGGGCAAAAGTAGATGGGCTTGGAATTGAAGAACAGGTCAGGAAAATCCAAGAGAAGATTTACATGACAACTACAGAAGTGTTCGACCGTGAAATCATCCAGGAGAACGACATGCAGTTGGAGAGATTGAAGCATAAAGTTCAAGAAACTTTCTTCTCGACCACTGGACCATTTCTGAGACAAGACTTTGCGAGAGTGGCAAGATTCTCATCCATTCGAAAGGATTTTGAGAAGCAGGAGGCAGATTGGGAAAGTACTTTTGCTAAATGTGCTGAGAAGTTGGACGGACTTGAATTCCGGATCAGCATGCTGCCACCCGTCACAATGGAGGAGGTCATCGCTGTAGTGTCCAGATTCATCGAACACAATGCTGCTCTGAAGGATAAGGACGCCTCTCCTAGATAATAGCTGGAACTGCCACTTTACTGATTGATTTCTAGTTGATAACTCTTGTTATTTTGGGAAACCCTAATTAGGGTTTGGTTGTAATAATCTTGGCCGTTAATCTTGTTTTAATCTCGGCCCTTCATTTTATTTCTGAAGCTCTATATAAACTGATGCTCTCTCACTTTCATTTGTGTGGAGATAGGATATGAGATTGTTGCATTGAGACTGTTTTGAATAATAAAAGCTCTTGAGCATGATTTGCCTTGAATAACTTCTTATTATCAAATAGTAAGCGAGGTTGCATATCATCTTCCGCCATAGATTAAAGTTAGAGTTAGATTAAGTAGAATTTGCTTTGAAAGTTGGTTAATTGAATGAGAGATTGATCGTATTGATTCAATGGTGAAGTGTAGCTCATACTTTCTTCGAATGGATGATTTGCATTCGATGCGTAAAGTTAGCCTGAGCTCTTAATTGTGGAAACTTAACTTCAGCCTCATTCGAGGTTTGAAAATTATTCTCACAACCCTTGAAGATTGCACCCATTTTGCGTATGTTGTCCTGCAGGAGGCAAAACAAAGTGTGGTTTATTCCCTTCACCGAATCCTTATTGTCTCTTGAGTTCTTAGGCATAAACTAGATTCTCCTAAACCCTATCCTTTTGCCATTTTTTGAGATCCACATTGAAAGTCCTAATTCAAAGCCTTCAATGATAAATTCCCTAAGTCCTAAACTTGTGAAGATTTCCTTACGTAAGTCCCCTTGTTTATTACCAGCATATCACAACGGCCATTGAGCTTATCCACACGTCGAGACCCGACAAAAGAAACCTTGGAATCGCCATATGATCTTCTCGCAATCTTAGCATACGCGGTGGTTTTTCAAGAGAGGATAGAGTGTCTTTGGACATTTTATTCTGTGTGTTCGGTGGATGATAAAACGTACACCAACACGGCCTTTTAGCAATTTCTTGCTCATCATAGACAACATTCATGATATCACCAGGATCTGCAAAATCCTCTAGTAGGTCGGCAATATCAAGGTCTCTGATCTGTTGAACAGTCAACCTGCAATAATCCATTTTGCGAATGGCTTCTTCATCTCTGCAATCAGCCCAGATGTCTTCAAAACAGTACTTGTGATGATGACCCTTTGTAACCTTTTTCTGACATCTCGGTAATCAAAATCAAACCTATACCTGTAGGTTTTGATTGTCATGATCTGCATTTCAGCATAAACAGACTTAGCCTTTTGTACAGTTGGGATAGTATATCTGCCAATGGTCAGTGGGAACTTGAATCCACGCTTGTGCTTGCTTCTTCGTTCCTTTTGCACTGAAATCAATTGTCTGCATGTCTCCATGAGAACCCACTTATCCGAAGGATAACATGGTAGCATGTAGGGACAGCCAGTGTAGCACCCTACTCTCAAGTAAGTAAACGTTGGGAATTGAAGAAATAGGCATCCAACTTTACTTACCACTTTATAAGCCTCATCAGATACCCTTCTTCTTTAAAGAGCCGGATCAAAATTGAAAAGCAAAGGCGCAAAGAAAGCATCTGTGACCCGCCTGAAGTGATGAAAGCTTTCCTTCAGTTCCAATTGATAGAAAAATCTGTACACAGGTACCATCATCCGATTCCCTTTTGTAGATAGACCTAGGAATTGTCTCATTACAGTCGCCGCGTACACCAAGTAAGAAGTCATATAGAATTTCAATGTGGAAGGAGCATTGATCAGCTGTTCATGTATTTCATCACTGATCTGTTTGCCCCAGTCAATGTGCACCTTTTGTCTTCTTATAATCCTGATGTATTCATACATCCAATCGTGAAAAGTGGACAATTATGGCAAGCCTTTTACTCTGCTTAAAAATGTGATCATATCTTTGACGTCATCCTTGAAATCGCTTCGCAGGAGTCCCTTTGGCCATCTGGAAACGGATTGTCTAGGCTTCTTCAACCATTGGGCATTTATCAGGTTTTTAGCCTTGTTGGGATCAGCGACAAAGACCTCTTGTGCTTTTTGCATAGAAATATCAATGTATTTTTCCATTTGAGGAACCTTAAACACAATGTCAAAGAAATCAAGGTCGAGTCTCAGAATCTCGTGCCCAGAAGAATCGATCACACTTCTACTTTCTCTGATGTAGTGAGACGCCACTTGAAGAACAAACTCCGTATTATGTGCAGCTGTAGGGAACATTGCTACCAAATGAAGGTTACTGTGTACAATTGCTCTCATTGGATCAGGAAGAGGCTTCGTCTCTGTTTGCTTCGCAAAATCAACCAAGTCCTGATGGCCAACCTCTGTATCTTTTATCTCTTCCACCTTGGAGACCACTACGATCGGCGGATAGACACCTTGATATTTGTACTTCATTTTGCCTTTTGCTTTTGAAGAAGACAGAGGTTTACCGGCAGTCATCAGAAACAATTGGAACTTTGATCACTCAGACTTTGAAGATCTTTGAAAAGAGACTGCAAGGTGTTGAGTTAGAACAAACATTAGTTGTTAGGTAGCATGGGGATGCGCAAAACGAGCGACGATGATGGGAAAGCATGGAGCGGATGACAAGGCACGCAAAACGATGCACAAAATGGAAGGAAAGAGGTTCAGGAGTAAATCAGGAAGTTTGAAGTTCATATGGAAAAAATTGTGAAAAGTGTAAGGGCGCACTTTTTCAGCGCCATTACACTTTTGGAAATTCAGATTTTGATGCAGGGGCGCTGAAAAAGTGCGCTCCTGCACTTTTCACAGTTAGAAACTATTTCAAAATGACAGGGCACACTTTTCAGCGCCTCTGCATTTGAAATATGGTTTGTGAAAGCAGATGTAATGGTGCTTAAAAATAGCGCTTGGGATTTCTTTGTGACATGAAATTCATGAATTCAAAACTTGTTTGTCTGTAAGGAGTTGCAATTAAAGTTCATTTCATCGCTATTTGCAAATGTGGATATGGCCAAGGAATTCTACTCAAAAAGTATGAGTTTCTTCTTCTGGTTCGCACCAAAACACGATTGAAAGGGCGGCGAGGAAAGACAAAGACACACAAAAACGTTGGAGTGAAAAGAGAGAAATGCGTGGCAAAACAAAACATAAGAGTTCCATTGCGTGAGGGCGAATGGAAAAAACGTGAGAAGAGAGGAGAATGCCACACAAAAACGTCATGAAGAGGAAGCATGGAAAGGGCATGAGAAACAAAAACGCGAATGGAGAGGAAGAATACGCGTGTGGGGATGAAAAATGTTTGAAGAAAACGAAAGTAAGATAAAAACGCATATGTAAATAATAAGATATATATAAAAACGAATAGAGAATAAAGAGAAAGCAAGGATAACGACTTACCAAGATGTAAACGCGAAGAAGCTGGAGAGGAACTTCGAACTTTTCAAAAACGTGATTGCAGTTTGAAGAGAACTCGCCCAGCAAGAAGAAAAGAAGAATAAAGATCATGAACAATGAAAATGGCGAACTAAAACACTTTTAAGTAAAAGGGAAAATCGAAAACCTAACTCAAGTCGAGCAATAAATTTAGGCACGAAAACTGGCACGATTGACGAAAAATGCGAAAACCATGAAGAAACGCGCCAGGGCCAGAAAAAGATTAAGTGTGAGAAAAAAGTGTAATAGCGCACTTTTTTAGCGCTATTACATTTTTTGGAAATTCACTTTCATGCAGGGGCGCTAAAAATTAGCGCCCCTACACTTTTCATACTTAGCCAAATTTTGGCTTGAGAGCAGGAGTGCACTTTTTCAGTGCAACTGCATCTTTGGCAATTCGCTAAGTACGGTCAGTGAGACTTCGCGAAGGGGCTCATTTCGAAGGTCTTCGCGAGGCGAACATGGCGAGATGCTTGAATTGACTATTCGAGGCTTTGGAACACATTTCAAGGTGGCTTGAAAATCACTTCGTTATGCGTACTTGAACTTCACGAATCCTAGGAAACAGACAAGTTTCATATTGGGGTTATCCGTAGAACGAGCGCTGTTAGATTCCGTGATAACACAACAAAGTAAATGGACGGCGAGGCCTGTCCCTTCCACTAAAAGTGGGAATTACAAAGATAAAGTTGCAGAAATAAGATGACTAAATCAGTACTACTGATAACAGCCTTACAATATGATATAATCTACAAATTATAATGAGAGTTAGATGTCCAATAAGCTCCAGTATGAAAGTAGATGATCTCCAAACATCAACCAGCTATTCTACTTAAAGGAAACAAGCCAAAACTGAACTTCTAACAATCTGATATAAAAAAGCAGCGTACAGAAAATTCAAACTAGCAAGCCAGAATCACACCAAAATGCTCATAACTCGGACAATACTCCTCCGAATGACATGAAATCAAATGCAAATAGCTCCAGGGAGATGGGCGACTAGTTTCAAGCCCACAAACAACAACTAGCAACCTCCAATATTTAATGCACACATCCCAGTGCAATGGCAGGCAAAGTACAACCTCCTTGGAGAGAGCGACCAGTAAGAATAAATCCAACTCTTCACAAAAAAATCTGAAACTAAGCAAGAAGGGGCACCCAAGGTAGACTTAAACAATGGGCCAATATCTAGAACCATCAAAAAATCCTTCAGAGAGATATGAGTCAAAATGTGCTTCAGCCAAGCACCAAACCAACATGAAAAACTGATAAAAGGTCACCAAAATGATCAAATACTAAAATAACAAGTTACCCAACCAAAATTAGAAGACGTCATATGAATCCATCTCCAAATGAGCTCTGTCTGCAATCTCTGAATGAAGAAGCAATTTGTTGTACCCAAACCAAATTTTTTGCTTCATTAAGGCATTTTGCTTAAAAGAGTCTAAACCTTGTTAAAACGATGTCAAAACATAGTTTTTGGGAAAATCAAGTATGGACTTTGAGTCAGTTTGGTGTCAAGAAGATACTAGAGAAATTTGAGAAAATTTGAAAATTATGGTTTCAAACACCCTATTTCAGGTCGCAAAACACTAAAAAATGAAACTTGTCAGAATTGGCTGAAATTAATTTTGATTGGCTTATTTCACATCACGATCACAGTGGTGAAATCAGTTTCAGTTAAAAGTCAGTTTAAGCCTGGTGGGTAGTTTTCACTTTTTAAGGAGAAAAGCTACAACCTTCGAGGTCGTCAATGGCAGTTGGCCAATACTAGGTGTCAAAATCTAAGCTTGACTCAAAGTAGAACATTCTATGATGAAAGATGCTGAAGAAGATGCTTCATGACGAAGGAGATTTTCAAATGGCGAAAAATGCAAAAACTATTCTAAGTCTGGAAACATTTCACTTTGTAACATGGGAGACGCTTGCACAATCAACGTGCAAATCAACTTTATACTGTCCGTACATGTGAAAGTGGTGAAATATAGTCACATACACGCGTCAGTAGTAGTAATGCTTCTACGTGGTCAACTCAGCAGCCAACACGGCATTCGCAGAGCGTGAAATGGAGGGAAATATCAAGTCCAAAGCAAATCTGTACCCCTGTAGCCCAGGGGCGCCCTTCAATTTGAAGGCTCAGATATAGTGTTTTTTGGTTGCAAATACATTCAATCTCTTCGGTTTTCTGCCAACTTTCCGACAACCTATCAAGCAAGTTCATCTGATTTTCGAAACTCCGACAATTGAAGGCGGAAGCAGAAGTTACAAAGAGGTTACACATCATAGGGACAGCCAAATTTGCAGTTTTTGCGCTCCTGTAGCCCAGGGGTGCCCTTGAATTAAGCCCTTCAGATGATTGAATTTGTAGATTCTGTTTCTTGGGGATCTCTTCTGATTCATTCCATCTCCGCGATGCATCCGTTCGCGAGATCGTCAGATGTGCTGAGTGACTGTGATAGTTATTCCAGCGAGCACGTAAAATGGAGGGAAAATAAAAGTGAAATATCAAACTGTACCTCTATAGGTCAGGGGAGGCTAGCCTTTTAGCCAACTAGATTGGATTTTTGGTAGCCGTTGTCTTCACAAGACCTGTGTAGAATCCTCCTAGCTATTCAATGAATCCAACCGTCAACCCTCAGGGTTTTTCAAACGCCCGTGAGTGAAGTATCATCGAAGATTACTGAAGAATGAAAACAAGCAGAAAAATGGCTAAGTATGGAATTTACATACTCCCTTGGAAAAGGCGCCCTTCTACTGGAGGTCTTAGAAGCAGTTTTCTCTCTTTGTCACTTCTAGGAACATCTCTTCCAAGTTGTTCTAGCTTTGTGATGAGATCAACGGTGCGCGAATTGAAGCAATCCAGCTCTCGGTGTCAAGAGTCAAAGTACAACGTTCGTGCAAAAGTTGCAATTTGCAAAATCATTCTCAAAATGGTAATTGTGCCACTGCAGGCTAGGGGCGCCCTTGCTTTTGAGGGCCTTAAATCAACTTTCAAATGCCTTACATAAAATCATTGTTTGTGGAATTCTTCTAACTACATGATGGATCCAGTATCTAGTCGACCGGAGTCATCATTCACTAGCAGCGGTAGATTGAAGTGCGAGATGGAAAAATCAAAAAATGGCTAAGTCAGGTGGCCTGTACATTATTTTAATAAGAGGCGACTTTTATTTTGAGGCATCAAACATGGTTTTTAACACTTGCAATCCCAACAAACATTTCATCTCAATAGTTCTAGCTTTGCAGTGGATGTGACAGCTCAGTTCCAACATCAATTGGGCATCTGGAAATCAGAGTTCAACAGAGGCAACTGTGACGTCTTCAACAAGCTACAAAATAGGAAGTTAGCTAAAAATCTCAACTTTTGATGGGGGACGCCTAGAAAGTCAAACTTGGACTTTTCAGAATCGGTAAAATATTCTAAGTGAACCCTGAAGGAGAGATTTCAGTTAACTTAATAAAATAATATTAAATTTTCAGTTTTAGCATGCTAGCTTTAATGGGCCGATTTTTCTCAATATTTTAATATTGGCGCCTTTTTGTGACTCAATTTGCAAATTCGCATGATAAGTGAGACTGAATATTTTAATATTTTTAATATTTTGAAACTCCAAGTCAGTTTCTGTTGAGCAAAGTGGGGTCCAATTAGATTATTTCTTTTGAAATCAGGGTTTCTTCTTGCAATTGGCACCTTAAGCTACAAATTTCTTTATTTATTGCAAGATGGCGTCATTTTTTTCACAGCAGGTTGAAGAGAAAGCGAATTTCTTCAGCAGTCAACATTCAAAGGCACTCCAGTTATTATTTTTCAAATTTCCTTGCAGATACAGGTCCAGATTAATCAGCAGACTTCAGACAAGCATGGCGATTTTTGCAGAAGAAGAAACTTAAAACTTCTATCTTCTATCTTAAATTCCTCTATTCTCATCTTAGGTTTTCTTCGCATGTCTAAGATTCAATGACTTTTGACAATTTTGATCATCTGGGTTGGTTGTGCACGACTTCCTCTACAAAACTCATGTGCTAGAATTTTTCAAAATAAATTGCCTCGAAGCTTCAATTCTCGAAGCTCTACTTTTCTCAACTGAAATTCCTTTGCATGGTAGAGTAAAAGTAAATATTTTTCAAAACAGAGAATCTGGGTTGTCTTAGAATCATCTTCTGAACAAAACCCATTATTCAGTTTTTCTCAAAAAAAACTGCCTCTGCAACCCCTATTGCCCTTAGTTGTTTTTGTGGAAAAGCTTTTGCATGTCAAGCTAAAAGGCCTTTTTTCGCAATTCTAACATTGTGGGTTGTCTTAGAATCACTTTCTACACGAAACCCACATCTCAGAATTTTTAGTGAAAATTGCCCTCCGACAAGCTATTTTTAGCCTCAGTAGCAATCATTTCAACTTCCGAAGAAAGTTGTCAGAATATAGCCGAGTTTACAGTCAACGACCGAGTTTTTCAAAATGCAGTACACAAATTGAATTCAAGACTAAGTCAGTCTTGGTTCATGACTTCATCGCAATAGTTGACACAGATTTGCATAAAGTGCTTCCAGAGACTATCTTGGATCCGATTAAGATAAATCAAGCAATACTTCAAAACATCCAAGAAACCGGGTTGCTAGAGGCGGCTTCACTTCTTGTTTCAATTGATTGCATAGAATTTGTGATGTCTTGTGTCAAGCATTACAATTCTACTACCTGAGAAATTTAGTCAGTGGATGGACAAGTGATTTGTAGTCTCAAGCCCCAGGACATTGAGAGGTGTTTTGGTATTCCTCAACATCCGAACAGTTTGGTCATTACAACGGACCAGTGTGAAAAAGCATTCAACACTGATATGGACGTGTGTCAAAGAAAAATGGCAAAAAGGTGGTTAAAACGGAAGAAAACTAAATTGCCACACAATGTGGGTCGCGAAGTGTACAAGGATGAGTACACGATTTTGATCACTCTTCTCAATCACATTTCTGGTCATGCAGATGCTGATAAATTTCAGCCCTAGATGTACTACATCATTGCTCAGATTATTTCCAGGCGGGAGCATTACGACAGAGCCTCTTTGATCAACGATGTTCTCCACAAGCAGATTACCGGTTTCCCAGTTTCCCACCAATATCATATGTGTTTGTATCTCGTATATTTGATTTCCTACTAGGGTCAACTTAGAGGATTGAACATAGTGGGGATTCTCAGTGTACAAAAGGTTTATCAATACTACGATCAACTTGAGTTCACAAAGTTCGAGCGACATTTAAAGCGTGTGCAAGAGGTGTTCTTGATGTACACAGTGAGAAACCTAGACCAGGAATCGCATGTTCGTATCTCAGCGATTGCGAGAGCAACAATGGTAGAAAGGGCAGATTGGTTCATTCAGTTCCCTACATATACCTACATCCGCGTCTACGGATATACAGGAAATCCAGCCATGCTACCTTGCCATCCTTCGGATAGAACGGTTTTCATGGAATTTTTGAGGCGATTGTATGATGTTCATTCACATTTGCGTCACAAGCGTAAGCCAGCTACCAACTTTCCATTGCAAATGGGAATCTACTGGTGCAGGACAGCAATTGACGCCAAGGTTGCAGGTCAGGAGTTAGAGAAATTTAATCTCAAGTACCTCGTTGATGCATGGACATATGACCCTTGGGGTTGTTATTTAGCATGCCTTGGAGGTCGCCCTTAGCACAAGCCTCCAATGGAGGATTATTGGGTCAATTTCCAGGATGAGTTCGAGGTGCGCCGATGCAGCTACAACAAGTTCACCCTCTCACAAATTTTTGTCTTCATGTGAGAGGATGTGGGAGGATTGTTAGATGATGATGGGGATACACTTCCTCAATTCTGCAAAGAACAGGTTGATACGCAACCACTTCCAATTGTTGATTGGTTTTCCAAGGAGTATTCATCTGTCAAAGAGAGATCAAGTAGAGTCATTCAGAACAGTACACTCTACCTAGAAAGCAAGAAGACAAGGAGGGCAGTCATCCAAAGAACAGAGCCGCCACCAATGGATGTTTCACTGCCATCCTCGTCAAAACCAAAAAAAAAGAAAAGGAGTAATCCTCCTAAAAGAAACAAGGTGCCTAACAATTCAAAAGGGAAAGCACTTGTTAAAGAAACGCATGTGGAGCCAGCCGTGAATAAAGTTCGCAGAATACTAGAGCCAGAGGTTCAGCCTCCCATGCCATCATCTACACCACAACAGTCTCCAATTCCGGTTCACATTGATTTGAACCTAGACTCGCCACCGCGTAGCAATACCTCTACACATTCCCACTTAACAGAACTTCCTATGACTAGTACGAACCCTTCCAGTGATATTAGTCAAGACTCGTCTTGGCTTGAGAATCAAATGGGAAGGAAGAGGAGGTAACCATCTTACATACTTGATCACTCAGATTTTGATCATGTCTACCAAGATGCACTAGATAAGAGAATAAAGAAGCAAGTTCATGTAGAGAGGAATGTTGATAAGGAGATCATAATAGAAACTATTGCACCTCCAGAGGGTAAGAGCTTGAACAAGGTAGAAGTTGAAGACTTCGATGTGATAAAGGTCAACCTTGGTAGGAGCACATGCCAGGCAGAGGTTGATTTCCTTCAGGTTGCAACGGATAGCATAAACAATAGGGTGATAAAAAGACAGAGAAGACAAGGCAGCCCTCAAGGCTGAAATCCAGCAGCTTCGTCAATATATCTCTAACCTCGTGCATAGAACAGAAAATGTCACCGCTTCACTCCCATAGATGCTAGAGCCACCAGCAGAGCAGAATCAACTTAATTAGCTGGTTGTATATGGGAAGCGATTGGTAGATTGTGAAGAATAGTTCGTCACAAAGGTCGCTTTGTACTCACAGAGTTATATCAATTGAGGTACAATGCCCATAAACTTCGTTTACGGATCTAGGACGAGGAGCGAGACTTGGCAGTTGACAGACCTAGAAATGAGATCATGATCTCTCATCTAAGGATGGCATATTACTAAGTCACTGACGAAGCAGATAAAGAAGCTTTTTTACTTGGAGGACACAGTTGATTTTCAAGGCAAAAATATAGGATACAATTGCTTTAGAGTTGGCTGAGAGCAGAGAAGTGACTAGTGCACTCCAGTTCGTGAGAACTTTCGTGTCCCGAGTTCCTTGCCAGTATCAGCGTGAGGGTGGTGAGTAAGTCGAACTTACTGATGTTCAGTCAGAGTTGCAGACGCTCATCCATGGTATTTTCAATGGGGATTTCGTTGGTTGTAAGTTGGATCAACTTACAGTCATGTCAGCGTTATTTTATGAGGCAATTAAGCATAGAGGATAACTTCAGAGCCAGATCACAGGCGGTGAGGAGATGTTGTGAAGACACAGTGTGCTACGACAGAGTATCAGTGTTCTAGATGGTGATACAGTCAACAACCTCGTGGAGGGGTTACTTGCTCGATATCACGGCCAGTGAACACCAGATCATGGACGTCCCACCTTTTCAGGATAGACATCAGACACAATAGTTAACTTGATGCTTCTTTTCAAGTTAACTTGTTGTTCCACATATCATGCTATGTCTATCTTGGAATCATCAATGTATAGTTAGAGTTTTCAGTTAGTTTTCATTTCAATAAGGACGTGCATGCTTGCACATGTCCATTTAGATTAGTCTTGTTTCGGTTAACTGATGGTAGTTTTCCAGTTGACTATATAGTTTCCTTTATTTAGGGTTTAGCAATAAAATCTTGCATGCTTGCAAGACTGTAGTTGACTCAAGGTGATTTTAGGGTTCCCTACACCTTTGATGTCTATAAATAAGAGCTATTTTCTCATTTGTAATTAACTTTTGCATGTGATAGTAATATATGCTGTGCCACCATGCTTGAAATATTGTTGTTTTGTATCTGTTCACGAGCTTTTACTGTGATAATAAATGGCTGTGCCACCTTGCCTAAATTTTAGTATTATGGTATTTGTTCATTTTAGTTAAATGGAGTGGCTAGTTTGATCGTTTATTGTATGTGTGTCTCGCCAAAGCAATTTGCTGTCCTAGTTGGCTATCTTATGTTATGTTTAATAGTTGTTCTTTCAATCTACGCCTCAGATAGGGGTTCTGTTGTGACCTTTTTCACACATCGCCCCATTGCAAATGGGGACCCCCTAATTTTTGCTTCCTCTCGGTCTTTTGGCTTGATTTCAGTTAGTTTTCCTGTTGTCTCTCTCTTGTTCTATCTGTCTTTCCGGGGATGTGCCCGTTTGTGAGCTTAAACGTGAAATTTTGGCCAAGTCTGTAGAATTAGGGTTCGTACTTTTCTGGTCAATCTAAAGTCAAATGAAGTGAGTAAGTTGGAATCTGAGGTTGGCAACGCAGTCAACACGCTTCCAGCAAGCTCCTAGCTAAATTTCATCAAATTCGGACAACTTACTATTTTTAGTAAGTGTGCAATTAAGGGCGTTCTTTCAGCACTTTTGAAGTTTTGATCATTACACTGCATCCAAAACATGTCAAGTTGCTCGTCTGCCAATTTCGAGATGAAACGGACAAATGTCTATTTTTAGCAAGTTCAGCTTCTGGTGCAAATTTTAGGGTTTACATGCAGAATTCTTCAATGCATGTCTGCATTTTCTTTCTGGGTTTTTTGAAACCTATGCAATGGTATAACATGCAAAATGAGCCGATGACTTTCAGAATTCAGCCTTCAGAGGCTATTTTTAGGGTTTGCATGTTGAGATTTTCTTTGCATGTCTGCATATTCCTTGTGGGTTTTCCGAGATCTTCGCAACAATGTAACATGCAAACCAGGATCAGAACTTTTTCAGAAGCCGTCTTCCAAGGCTATTTTTAGGGTTTGCATGTCAAAGTTTTCAACGCATGTCGAGTGTTTCTTTATGGTTTTTTCAAGGACTTCGCAGTCATGTGACATGCAAAGCGAGATGATCACTTTTTCAACAACTTACTATTTTTAGCAGATCCACTCTGACAGCCTCCTCCCAACACTTCAGAATCACAAACTGATCAACATGCAACAAAAATGAGGTCAAATGGAGGTCATTTGATATACATGCAAGTTAGATTAGGGTTTCTAGCTTCGGGACCCAAAAAGAGGGGTAAAAAGTCAGAATTTTTGAAAACCAGTGTATCCCACTACGATCAGCATCTTTCAAGCTATCCACCGGTAAAATTTGAAGGCAATTGGAGCACTTACTATTTATAGTAAGGCGTTCCGGAAACTGGCTAAAAATAGTAAACCATTGTCAGGCGCCAGTGTCAACAGGCAAGTCATCTAATGAGGAGCACGTCATTCGAATTTCAAGTCAAACGAAGTTGTGGAAGTCTCAAAATCAGGCAATTGCTATAAATAGTAAACCACCTCCAGAAACATGCCAAAAATAGCAGGTCAGCGTGAGGCATCAGTATGAACAGGTTAAATAAGTGGTGAGGACCACATGGCGCGAATTTTAAGTCAAACGGAGTTGCAGAGGTTCGGAAAAGAAAGCACTTACTATTTTTAGCAGGCCGGCGCAGAGAAATTAGGGTTTCCTAAAATCAAGGGCAGAGCACGACAATCATGCAGAAGCAACATCCAGCCACGATCAGCACCCTTCAAGCAAACAACACGCAAAATTTGAACTCATTCTGAGCAGTTGCTATTTTTAGTAAGTTGCTAAAAATAGCAGGCGTAGGCAGGCATCAGGCCCCGAAAGTTCAACTACATCTTGAGGTTCAAAACAAAGCGAAAATCAGGCTTTTCAAAGTCAAAAATCAGTTCAAAGCACGAAATGTGGAGAACTTTCTAAAAATAGAAAGTTAGGGCAAGCCAGGGTTAGCATGAACGAGTTACCCCAAATCAGGCAAAGAACATGAAATTCACTAAGTTTGATAAAATTTGAAGCTCCAAGGGCAAAATGCGCCCAAGCTTGAGAAGATGAAAGAATCTAAAATTTTCCTAAGTGTTTCAAATTTGAAGTAAAGGCCTTCAAATGCGCCCTTGAAGCTGGAGGAGACTGGAAAATCCACTAACTATGTGAAATTTGAAGCTCAAGTCCTCAAATGAGGATGAGAGCTGTGAAAAAGTTTAAGTATGGGAAATTTGATGGAGGACCTTCCAAATGCGCCCTCACTTGGAATTTGAGCTTGAAAATTTTCTAAGTCATGCAAATTGAAAGCATCAACACCTAAATGCGCCCTTGACTTATGGAGGCCTTGAAAATTTCTAAGGCATAGAAAATTTGAAGTTCCACCCCTTAGATGCACCTCTAACTGAAAGTGAGTTGAAAAGTTTCTAAGTCTCATAAATTTGAAGGGAGACCCCTTGAATGCACCTAGAATGGGAGGAAGATCATGAAAAATTCTAAGGGAAATTGGAAGTATACCATGCCAAATGCGCCCAACATCCATGATGACATCAAAAATTTTCTAAGGCATGAAATTTGAAGTCCAGCACTCAAAATGCGCCCAAGTTTGATGAGATGCCATGAAGAAAGTGTCTAATTGTTGCAAATTTGAAGTTCAGGCCTCCAAATGCACCCAACCTAGAGAGAAGTCATTCAGATTTTTTTTTAAGTATTGAAACTTGGGGTAAGCACCTTGAAATGCGCCTTTGACTTGGAAGAAGCTTGGAAAAAGTTTGAGTGTTTGAAACTTGAAATAGCTCCCCCTAAATGCGCCCTTGAGAGGGAATGAAAGATGAGTTGATGTGAAAATTTCTAAGGGATGGAAAATGGAACCTCAAGGTGGTAAATGCGCCATCCAAGAAGAATCAAATAGAAATTTTTCTAAGGCAAGAGCAAAGTGAAAGTATGAAGGGTGAAATGCGCCTTCACTTGGAGATGGCATGAGAAAATTTAACAAAGTGTTGAAAACTTGAGACAATTACCTTCATGTACGCCTAGAGATGAAGATGAAGAATAAAATTGTTGGCAAAATATTTTTCTGAGGTTAAAATTCAAAAAAATTAAATGTACCCCTTCATTTGTAGACCCATAGATTCGACGCCTTCTGAAGGAAATTTTCTTTTGGGTATTGGACGTATGCGATGAGGAATGGATTTTAAAGTCTTCCACACTTCGCTGAAGCCTTCAGGATGGAGATTTTTGATGGGCACTTTGTAATGTCCCCAATTTTTGCGAGCATCAGAGTTCGGTGGGTTTAGCCTATTCTTAGCCCTCGTAGGCTAATATGCATGGTTAGAGGGTCTCTTGATGGAGCTTGGCTTGGCTTCGGATTGTCAGAATTTACCAGTTGGCTTTCGTTCGGGCTCATTCGGATGTCTTTTGCCTGACTTGCTATTTTTAGCAGTATTTGGCATTTAGCGGAGCACCCCTGCTATTTTTAGCAGTATGGTTTGGTCATGTGCAAGATCACTCACTTATTCACCAGCTTCAGACGGTTCGTTAATCGGACGTAAATTGAGAAAGATATTAATATTTTAATTGTCAAATTAAAATATTAATTATTGAAGCTTATAATATAAAGTTATAATATTATTTAATATTATAACTTAAGTGATTTCTTGAAGGGTTCGACCAACATTGAAGGGGGCCACTTTTTAATTATAATTTATAATTAAAAGTGCGTTCGAGACTTTGGAAATATTAAAAGATAAAATTCAATTTTATTTAAATGATGCCTTTTTGAGAAAAGTCGACCCTCTTGAGGATATAAGGGTTTTCATTGAAAACAGAGCTCATTTATGTTATGAAATCGATTTTTGATCAAGTCTTCTTCTGGAGAACGAAGCCAAGGGTTTCAGTTGTCTACAGGCATTGGAGAACGAGCCATCTTCAGTGTTGCAGTTCAGAAGGTGTGAAATATCAGCTGATCTATTGCATTCAGAGAGATATCTTCATTCAGAAGTTATCACAGAACGTTCACAGAGTTTTCTTTCAGCTTGCTGCAATAATCAGGTTTTCATCAAAATATTGTTGCCTTTTTAGTTGCATGTTATCGGATCTTATTTGTAATCATTGCAGAAGATTAAATAATAGTCTGGCATCAGTATTTGAAATAGATTATGTTGTTTCCAGAGCTGTATTATTTTATTTAAATTTATATGCAATTTCTTTCAAAATCGCACTTCAATAGTTTATTCAATAAAAACGTTCAAAAATAAGCAAAACAAACAGTTTCAGAAAAACAGTGAGAACAGGGGTTTCTACAGTGGTATCAGAGTTGAATCCTGCCATCCTGTGTTGGTTTTCAAAAAGAAATCTTTGGATAGATTAGGGTTTGAAGAGATTATCAATTGCAGAGTTCTAACAGATCAAATTCAGGGGTTTGTGAGAATACTTCAGATGAAATATTTAATATTGTGATCTGGCAGAGTGATTGCTTGATCGATTGAATGTTTGAGGTGATACTTTATTTCAAAAAAAATTATTTTCCTGCTGGGCCGATTTTTTTTTATATCTGGATTTCAAGACTATGCTAGAAGGACAATTTTTACGGGTTTGTAAATGAGACAAATCGTGGCAGTAACAAACTGGAAACAGACAAAGACAAACAGAGGCGCCAAGAAAAACACAGAAGACAAATAATTAATAATCGATATATTGTGATCGATTTACTCTTCATCATCGTATGTCAAAATAAGACGGATTGGTAAAGAGTCAAATATCCGCTGGAGGACCAAGCAGGGAGACGCCAAGGAAATAAGCGGCAGAAAAACAAGGAGAAATCGCTTTTCCTTGAGCTGAGTCGGGAGCCGCTTGACATTGAAAATCGGTAAAGACAAACGGAGGTGAAAAATATTATATTCTAATGCCAACCCCGTCTCATTCTAAAAGGAGCGACTTGTATTTCTAAATCAAATCGCATATTATATTTGCAGGGGGCTCTCTATCAGCAATAGAGACACATAAGATAAACGACTTCATTGGCATCAAAATTCTTTGAAGGAGATAGGACAGTTTCAAAGTAAGTCAAATACACATAAGTGGAGACCACACGATACCTTTCCTAAGGGAGAATATCAAATACAAGTGTCGTATGAGACTGGGAAAGACGTCTTGCTAAAGACGGAATTATTAAAATTGCGGGAATCCAAGAACTGCGTGTACATACACCAAAAATTGGTGAGTCATCAGTTAGCTAAAGGCAAAGGGGGCCAAGTATGTCCTGAGCACACTGGTCACGATTTTAAAGAAGAATCGCACAGTATAGAGCAATCAACGGCAGAGGGAGATTTAAAATAAAGAGAATCGCTTTTGCTAATAGACTATCGGGTGCTGCTTAGCAAATCAATGCACAAATACTTTATGAAAGTAAATCGCTAAAAGTCCACCTTGAGTCCAACGATAGAGCCAAATAGCGGGTCTGATAAGGACGGGAAAATACAAATATTGGTTCTATTAAAATGTCGGGAGGCTTTGAAAATTTCGTCTATGTTTAGAAGGGAGCCGCAAGACATCTAGGAGTGACGTGGAGTCAGAGAAAAGACAAATTGAGCTGGAACAGGACAAGATTTGAGTGAGTCAAATTTTATTTATCAAACCGATTAAAGAAAAAAAAAAAAAACTGGCATTCAGCATAAGCATTCCCTAAAGACCTTGGAAGGCACGTAATAAGCTTATTAAAGCTGGGCGCATATAGACAAATTATTGCTGACAGGGATAATAAGACAAGACAAATTTGAAGTTAATTATCGGGCCAGTCAAGGCAGAAATAGATAAAGGAAATCTCCAGAAAAGACAAAGGGAGTAATTTATTCGCAGTGTTTTTTCCAAATAGGACAAGGCAGTTTGATTGTCAAGGTCTGGCAAAATAAACTCAGTCATTTGTAAGTGAATATCTTCTATTGCAATAATTTTTGGACACCTGTTACTGTTAAATCAGCAATGTATGAAGTCAGACTTGTCATCATAATCAGTCCAGATCATAATCAGAACTTTGAAAGTTTTGTTGTGTAAGAAATGCAAAGATATCAAGTGAAGAAATTTGGTTTTGGGACTAGTAGAGTGAGATCTCAGTCATTGTATGACTGTTGCTGTAATTGTGCATTCAAGAAGCTGCACTTCATCTACTGTCAGTCATATCCAAACTCAGGAACTTGTATTTAAAGTGTTGCCTCTTGAATTCTGGGAGTTCGATAATTTATCCTTGCTGGGCCTGATAACTTTGGAGGACGTCGTGGATATAAGGAAGCTGGCTTTATTTAAAGCTTATGGTTTCAATTACTGCCAGGAGCATATTTAGGTCAGATCAATCTTGAACATTAGTTTAATAAGTGAAACTGTCAAACGAGAAAGAGAAATTCAGAATTATGGCTTCTAAATTCGTGGATGAGGTAATGGACGCTTATGAGGAGTACAAAGCACTCCCAGATAAGGTCAAGGATCGACTAGATTTCGAGCAATATGTGGAGCATCGGATGGATTATAGCAAGCAAAAGAGAAAATCAAAGAAATGTGAACAGCCAAGTGTTGAAAGCATTTTGAAGGATATCCAGTGGAAACTTAAGCTTTCACAATGAAGATTAACTCATATTTTGCCGCGGTATGAGGATTCCCTTTCAAGACGAACCTCATCACAAAGCAAAAATGAGAGACTTGGTGAAGTATCCAGAAGTCTCTATGATGAGTTTGGTTTAAAATGTGATAAGTTAGCAGATCATGATCTTCAACCTACAGATGGACATGGGGTTGAAAATGAAATAGTGGTTGATAAGGAAATTTTACCTCAAGAAAATAGTATGGTGGAGCCACAGAATGATGCTCACAACATTCCAGAAGTTGTAACCAGCATTGTTAACAATTCTGATTTACATAACAGCAGTAGAAAAGGTTTGCATCAGCTTGAGACAGCAGTGACTACACATGTGCAAGATGCTGCTATGGGGTTGTCACATGAAAGTACTCAAGAATTGGGTACTAGTGAAGTATTGTATGTGGAGGATTCATATCATGGTGAGTCTGATTTTCCAGAACAGACCTTTGAAAACAAGCTAGAAGATTCATATGTTGATATGGAATCCCAGGATCGTTCTTTGGATGGGCATGCAGTTACTTTGGGAGTGGAAGTGTGTGAAGATACTGTCATACTAGCAGCTTCTACCTTGCCAGTTGAGCCATCCTTTGAGGTACAAAGCAACAGTACCTTAGATGTTGAGGTGTGCATGGATGAAAGCACACATGATGCTGCTTATCATGTAGTGAGTGATGACGAATCAGCCTCATATCATAGTGCAAATTGTGAACCGGAAAACTTGTATGGGGGTCATAAGCTACAAAGTTCTCACCATTTGGTTGGGCAACTAAAAGTGAATGACAATATGATTGCCACAACCATTGAGCATTTCGATGTTGCTCGTCAGATGTTGGCTACGTATGGTTGGAGTACTCCTTTGACAAATGAGCACGGTGATAGTGGTTTTTCCCTTGTAGAGATACATGCACTTCGAGAAGCAATTGGAATGATGAAACAAAACTACTTAAAACTACTTGCAGACAGGGATTTTCTTCTCGAGTGGGATTGCATTTGTTATGATGCATTGCAGAGGAAGGAGGAGCAGGTCGATGAGCTCACTCATGAGCTTGAGGTGATTATGGACTCATTGAAGAGAAGTCAATTGGCCCTTCAAGAGTCACAGTCACAGTTGGAGGAGCTTACCGTGGAGTTGAGTTTGGCACAGTCTCCACCAGCTGCAGATACAGTACAGTTATATACAGAGGCAGTTGATGAGGATCGTATATCCACGGGTTGTAGTGAGGATGTGGTTACAACTATCACAGATATTGGTGCAGTCAATTCAGCTAGGATGAGTGTTTTAGTTGAGAGCTCTTGTGATGAGATAGTTGATTTTTCCGAGAGTTGTGTGACAGATCACGTCATTACTTCATCGTCGTCACAGGAGATATGTGGGGCATCATCCAGTATAGAGATTTGTACTTATGCTGATTTGTTTCCCCAGGACTATGATGGTCAGCCATTGACCGAGGTGGGAGCGTTTTATCTTGATTGCATAGTGAGGAGTGTTCATCACTTCCCCTTTAGTCCACACACGGAGGATTTGATGATGCATCGGTGTGGATTGGCTCCGGAGTTATACCATCCGTTGTGGGATGGGTATTCACCATCTTCAGAAGATGGGATTAGCAGCTGCAAGCGCCAGACTCAGCGGTTTGAGGGGGATCACTTGCAGGGACAGCTATCAGTTTTACATCATGCCGATATGTATCCAACAGGGTTTGCTACTTCTATGTCACAAGGTTTTTTTATGGGTACATGGTTATAGGATGACTATGGTGTTAGTTGGCATGATGGCTTGGTCAATTATCACATCCATGAGGGTTTAGCAGAGGATAGAGAGAGATTCAGTGTAGCAGATGCTTCTAGAAGTTCTTATCTCCACATGACAGATGGATGTGAATTCATATTGTATTGGGATCCAGGTGGTGACAGTCTTGGCACTGATTATTGGATGGGTCCCATTGGGGTACTTCATCATTTCCAGCATGGTGAAGTTGGAGACAATAGAGCGCATCGAAAGTCTGAGGATGACAGACTGGACAGACTTTCACTCTGGGTTTGGGATCCAAGGATAGCTTGCGCAGTTGTGTTTTGTTGATGCTATAGGAGATAGTTAGAGATGTGTGGGACACTGTACAGTTCTTCTTTTGGGCCTTCCGAGGAGTTGGGTTTCTTTGCAGTAGAGATTGCTTGAGGGCAAGCAATTTCAGGGAGGGCGGACTGTAATGTCCCCAATTTTTGCGAGCATCAGAGTTCGGTGGGTTTAGCCTATTCTTAGCCCTCGTAGGCTAATATGCATGGTTAGAGGGTCTCTTGATGGAGCTTGGCTTGGCTTCGGATTGTCAAAATTTACCAGTTGGCTTTCGTTCGGGCTCATTCGGATGTCTTTTGCCTGACTTGCTATTTTTAGCAGTATTTGGCATTCAGCGGAGCACCCCTGCTATTTTTAGCAGTATGGTTTGGTCATGTGCAAGATCACTCACTTATTCACCAGCTTCAGACGGTTCGTTAATCGGACGTAAATTGAGAAAGATATTAATATTTTAATTGTCAAATTAAAATATTAATTATTGAAGCTTATAATATAAAATTATAATATTATTTAATATTATAACTTAAGTGATTTCTTGAAGGGTTCGACCAACATTGAAGGGGGCCACTTTTTAATTATAATTTATAATTAAAAGTGCGTTCGAGACTTTGGAAATATTAAAAGATAAAATTCAATTTTATTTAAATGATGCCTTTTTGAGAAAAGTCGACCCTCTTGAGGATATAAGGGTTTTCATTGAAAACAGAGCTCATTTATGTTATGAAATCGATTTTTGATCAAGTCTTCTTCTGGAGAACGAAGCCAAGGGTTTCATTTGTCTACAGGCATTGGAGAACGAGCCATCTTCAGTGTTGCAGTTCAGAGGCTGTGAAATATCAGCTGATCTATTGCATTCAGAGAGATATCTTCATTTAGAAGTTATCACAGAACGTTCACCGAGTTTTCTTTCAGCTTGCTCCAATAATCAGGTTCTCATCAAAATATCGTTGCCTTTTTAGTTGCATGTTATCGGATCTTATTTGTAATCATTGCAGAAGATTAAATAATAGTCTGGCATCAGTATTTGAAATAGATTATGTTGTTTCCAGAGCTGTATTATTTCATTTAAATTTATATGCAATTTCTTTCAAAATCGCACTTCAATGGTTTATTCAATAAAAACGTTCAAAAATAAGCAAAACAGACAGTTTCAGAAAAACAGTGAGAACAGGGGTTTCTACACACTTAAATTATGAATTTTCTAAAGGGGGAAGTTTGAAAAAACTTTCTAAGGCAAGGAATAAAATGTGTTGTTGACATAAAAATGCCTTGGCGGATGAATTTGAAGTTGGGTGCCTAGATAAATTTTGATCAAATTCCTGATGAAAACATTTTTCTCGAGCCAGAGTTGGATGAAATGTCAGAGTGAGTGCTT
>VDFB02329734.1:0-49604 GCA_007258455.2 Sequoia sempervirens
GGGGGGTTTCGAAGCTATCGAGTTGTGGTGGTGGGGTTTTTTCTTTTCTGGAGGCCTTCTTGCTGCTATTTGGGTGGCTTGTGGGTGGAAGGGTTTTGATCCTTCCCTTGGGGTCTTTTCTTTTTTCCATTTCTTGCTAAAGTGTCCTGGGGGTTTGCATGCCTGCTGGGGATCTTGTTTTTTGCTATGTCGGGTGGGGAAACATCTGGGGTTAGCCCCAAATTGGATTTCCGTTCAGCATTTGGTTTGAAGCCTTCGGTGCATGGAGTGAATGTTTTTTATAATACACTATTTTCTTTAGAGATGGAGATGAATGATCTAGGATCGGTTAGTGGTTCAATTCTACGAAGATTATTAGATTGTTTGGAAAGATGCAAAGAGTGACCGAAGCTGATTATCCCGATTGAAATGCTTGCAGATGATATTGAATACTATTCAAGGCACTCTTTTTATTGCAAGTTCATGGGTTTGAGAGTCTCGCTGCATTTTTTGGAATCCTGGGCTCAACGGACTTGGATGCCGGAGGGGGAGATGGAGATTAGGCTCCTTGCGAACAACTTTTTTATGGTCTCTTTTGATTGCATGGCAAATCAGAATAAGGTCTTTGAGGGTGGCCCCTATTTTTATAACCAGGTGGGTTTGTTTATCAGGCCATGGCATGCTGTGGCCAAAATTTGAGACAATACACCGAAATCCAGTTCGATTTAGGTTGATTCGATTCAAGTAGTTTCAGTTAGTGTTAGAAGCCAGGAAGATGTGTATTTGCATTTGGTGGCTTCAATGCTCGGTAAACCTATTGGGTCTTCACAACAGACGCAGTATAAAAAGGTAATGACTTTTGCTCGTATCTGCGTAGAAATTGATTTAAGCAAGCCACTGCCAGATTCTGTTGAAGTGAGTGCTGGATCATATACTTGGGTTCAACAGCTAGATTATGAAACCCTACCTTTCCGGTGTCGTCTTTGTCATGAATATGGTCACTTGCAGCGTAGGTGCCCTAGGGCTAAGCCTGTGGTGCCCCAACCTTCTCAGCCTTCTCGTAATCCTCCTAGGACTGATAATGGTAAGGAGCCTATTCCGGGTGATGGTAATGGAGATGATGGTTATGTCCCTGTTAAGGCTCGCAATAGGAATCGGGGCCAGAAGCGGACCTTGAGGGAGAGGCAGGATGATGAAATTTTTAATAGGTTTGAGGTGTTGGATGATCTCAGCCAGGAGGAAGTGAATCTGGGGTTGCTAAACTTGGATCAGGGAACTTTGGGTACAGGACAGGATGGGCCACCATTGGAGGCCATGCAGGATGTGCAGGAGATTGGGGTTGGGCAGATGGATACGGATCAACAATTGATTGTCCAGACTGAACAAGAATCTTCTATTGGAGCTTCGAAGAGTGGTGGAGGTGGCTCCCCATTGCCCCTGAAAGGTGGCAAGGATGTGGGGAAGAGCTCTTTGGCCTCCTCTCGTTTAGGTATTCAGCAAAATGAACTGAAGAAAGGGGTTGGTGACAGGACTTCCAAGCTGGGAAGGAAAAAGGATATGGAGAAGATTAAATTAACTGGGGAATCTTTGGTGGAGTCAGGGTCAGTCAAGACTCTTGATTCACATTTTTCATGCCCCCAGAAATGATTGTTCTCTCATGGAATGTAAGGGGCTTGAACAGTGGCCCTAGACAAAAAGTTGTTCGTGATTTGGTTAGGAATCATTCTCTGGATGTTCTTTTTCTTCAGGAGACTAAATTGTCTGTAGATAATATGTTGGCCATGGCTCCTAAGCTGTGGAAATATGGTGA
Organism: Sequoia sempervirens; assembly: GCA_007258455.2. Taxonomy (NCBI): domain Eukaryota; kingdom Viridiplantae; phylum Streptophyta; class Pinopsida; order Cupressales; family Cupressaceae; genus Sequoia; species Sequoia sempervirens. The sequence continues at coordinate 1,790 of VDFB02329734.1, forward strand.
ATGCCAGTGTGTGGGGGCTCTTGGTGCTTCTGGAGGGGTGGCTTGCTTTTGGAACCCTCGGAAGATTTGCCCCCTATGGTGGATGTCCTCTAGATCCTCTATATCCCTTGTCGCCTCTTGGTATGAGACTGGTGAGTGTATTCTCCTCTCTAATGTGTATGCTCCTGTTGAGTTTCTGGGTAAACAACTTCTATGGTCCCATCTTCGTTTTGTTCGTAGCTTAGCTCCTTCCCATCCGTGGGTTATGGCTGGCGATTTTAATGCTATTGTGGAATTGTCTGAGAAAAGAGGTGGAATTCCTAGGTTGGAGCCTTCTGCTCTGTTATTTAGAGATAGCATTTCTGAATTAAATCTTATTGATGTTCTACCTAGTAATGGTCACTTCACATGGAATAATAGGAGAATTGGTGAGAGTTGTGTTGCTGAGAGGCTAGATCGTTTCTTGGTTTCTTGTTATTGGGTTGGAAACTTATGGTCCACTCGATCTGAAATTCTTGATTGGAGAGGTTCTGATCATTGGCCTATTAAGCTTAGTATTATCTCTGCACGGGGGCCTCGGTCTCCCTCATTCAAGTTCCGGCTTATGTGGTTACGGGATCCCACTCTTCATGATTATGTGGCTGAGTGGTGGCGGATTGGTAGACCAACTTTTGGTACGGCAATGTACACATTCTCCAAGCTTCTTCAGTTTGTCAAATATCAGCTTAAAAGGTGGAATCGGCGATGTTTTGGTAATATCTTTCATGCTAAGGTTGCCGCACAAGAGGAGTTGAATAATATTACGCGGTTGATTCGTGAGAATGGGGCCTCTGAGGATCTTCTAAGGGAGGAGGCTAAGACTTTGAAAGTGGTTGAGGAATTTGAATTGCGGGAAGAAATCTATTGGAAGCAAAAGGCCCGGGTTGAATGGTTACAGGAAGGTGATAAAAACACAGCCTTCTTCTTCAATTCTGTGAAGGATAGGAGGCATGGTAATTCCATTCCTTTTCTGGTGAATGATAGGGGTGAACGTCTTGCCTCATTTCAAGAAATCTCTGCTGAGGCATCTCAGTATTTTGCTACTTTATTTAGGGAGGATTCTCAAGGGGGCTCTGTTGAGGAAGCACAGGTTCTTTCTTGTTTTCCTCAGTTGGTCTCCAGGGAGGTGAATGAGTATTTGATGAAAGATATCTCTCTTGATGAGCTGGAGGGGATTGTGTTTCAGATGAAGAAGGGTAAAGCTCCTGGTCCCGATGGTTTCCCGATTGAATTTTTTCAGGAATTCTGGGATATCATAAAGTTGGATCTTTTGGCTGTTGTCCTTGAGTCCCAAAGGAATAAACAGATGCTTCGTGCTCTGAACTCCACCTTCCTTGCTCTCATACCCAAGTGTGAAGGGGCTGATAGGTTATCTCAGTTCCGGCCTATCTCTCTTTGCAATGTGGCTTATAAAATCATCTCAAAGTTATTGGCTGAGAGACTAAAGAAGTGGCTTAAAGTGTTGATTTCGGAGGAACAGAGTGGATTTGTGGCAGGTCGGCAGATTCTTGATAGGGTTGTCATTGCTACGGAGACCATCCACTCCATGGACAACTCCCATGAGAAGGCTATGTTCATTAAGTTGGATATGGCTAAGGCTTATGACAGGGTTAGATGGTCTTTTTTGCAGAAGATCCTTGTTGCTTTTGGTTTTGGTGAGGAGTGGATCCAATGGGTCATGAGCTGTGTCACGTCTGTTTCCTTCTCAGTTTTAATAAATGGAGATCATTCTGAACTTTTTGGTGCCTCTAGGGGTTTGCGCCAAGGGGATCCTCTTTCTCCGTATCTTTTTTTGCTTTTTGTGGAAGGCCTTGGTCATTTGTTGAAAAGAAGGGTGGAGCTTGGCATCATTCAAGGTTGGCGATGGGGTGGAGACTTGCCTCCGCAATCTCATTTGCAGTTTGTTGATGATACTGCCCTGATGGGGATGGCTACTGTTAGGGAAGCTACTAACTTGAGTCAGGTGTTGGACATATATCTTGTTGCTTCAGGACAATTGATTAATGAGGAGAAGTCTTCCATATTCTTCTTCAACACGCCGAGCCCCATACAGAGAAGAATTGCTAATATCTTAAGGTTTCAGATAGGGGTTCTCCCTTTGACTTATCTGGGTTTCCCAATTTCTGTTCGCCATCTTCCCAAGGGTTCTTGGCAGAATATTATTGATAAGCTCCGTGCAAAAGTTAATCATTGGACCCACAAATGGTTGTCCTTTGCGGGGCGGGTTCAGCTTCTCAAGTCGGTGGTGCAGGCTCTCCCTACCTACAGATGTATGCTTCAGGTGGCTCCGATGGGTTTTCTGAGGGAGTTGGATTCTCTTGAAAGGCAGTTCTTATGGGCAGGAAGTTTGGCTTCTTCCAAGTGGAGCTTGGTTAGGTGGGATGTTGTGTGCAGCCCAAAGCAATTTGGTGGTCTTGGTCTTCGACAGTCTGCGTTATCTGGAGTGGCTGTGGCTGCTAAGCTATTTTGGAGATGGTGTGTGGAACAGGATCAGCCGTGGGCCAGGATATTATCTCATAAGTATTTCCCGGGGATTCCACGGCAGGATCTTCCTCGTTACCCTCTTGAGGGGAAAGGTTCAGTGATTTGGAATACTCTTCAGAAGGGTGCAAAGTTTATTAAGGAAGGTTTATTTTGGATCTGTTGACGAGGAACTGAAGCTCTCTTCTGGTCGGATTCTTGGGATGGATTCCCTCCACTTACTTCTCAGTTCCCCAATCTACTTCCTTTGTGCCAAAGATTTCTCGAGGCTGGCTGGGCTAGGGTGAGTGACTTCAAGTCTGTTGCTTCTTTTGGTCAGTTGGAGGTAGCTCATTGGAAGGATCCCGCAGAGTGGCTAGATTTGGGACTTGCGAAAGAAAGTGTTGAGCTTCACAAGATTCTTCATAGTAGGAGTTGTAGTTCTCTTCTGGAAGAAGATATTCTGTTTGCAATCTATAACCTAAGGCTTAATTTCTATTGCTTCAAGTTATCGTGTTATTGGCCTGCCAATCAAAGTGCAGGTTCATTGGTGGAAAGGCAGCGTGGAACAAACTCCTCGCGGGCTCCAAATGCAACCTACGGTTTGGAATTTGGCTTGGAATAGGTGCTTGACCTGGGATAACATTCGTAAACGGGGATTTCAAGGACCTTCAATTTGTGTTTTGTGTGGGGGAGCGGAAGAGGATTCTTCACATTTGTTCTTTCGGTGCCCCTTTGTTGTGCAGCTTTGGCATTGGTGGTGGGAGGTGTGGAAGCTTCCCTGTATTCATGCGTGCTCTTTGGTTGAATTCTGGGATAGTATGGAAAGACCTCCTTCTATGGCTTCCTTTTTGCAGGAAGTTTGGTTTGTGGGCCCTACCTTTCTGCTTTGGTAGATTTGGTTGGAGCGGAACCGCAGAATTTTTCGTGATCAGAAGTTGGTGGGTCGTCAAGTTTGGATGCGTATGCTTGGAATGGTGCAGGAGTCTGTTTTAGCCAAATGTGATGTGGTTTTCCCCTTGGAGAGAGGTGATGCTGAGTTGGTGGCCAGACTAGGTCTTCAAGAAATTCATTCATCTTTTGTCAGTTCTAGGAACTGTAGGCATGGGAAAAAGAGGGTCCAACGGGTTGGAAGGTGGTTACCTCCTCCCAATGGATTTTTAAAGATCAATACTGATGGTTCTTCTAGGGGCAATCCTGGGCCTGCTGGAATTGGTGGGGTTGGCAGGGACTCAGCTGGTTCGGTGATTTTTCTATTCTCTATACATGAGGGGGTGAAGACTGTTAACTTCATGGAGGGTCTAGCAATTCTTCATGCTATGGAGAGGGCCCTTGCTTTGGGATGGAGAAAGGTTATATGTGAAGCTGATTCACATATTTTGATTAATCTCTTGAATGAGCGAAAGATATCTAATATAAATTGGCAGTTGGCTTCGGTGGTTCAACGGATTCTTCAAGTTAGTTCTCGGATGGAGGAGGCATCCTTTGTTCACATCCCAAGGGAGTGGAATCGCGCTGCTGACTGCTTGGCCAAATGGGCCTCTGAGCAAGATAGTGGTTGGAAGGTTGAGGATTGGGAAGTTAACCCCTGAGCTGCATCTGGATTTAGACCGGTTCTTGGAAGAGGATAGGAGGATACATGGGATAGTTGATTTTGTTTTATGTTGTGGGGTTTTCGCCTTGTTTTCTGGGACTGGGTCCCATGGTTATTATTGTAATGCTCTTTTCTGATTTCTAATAAAGTTTTTACCCCTTTGTTTTTAAAAATTGTCAAGATTTAAATTGATAGTTGAATAGATGTATTTCTATATTTTTACGATAAAACATAATTAAAGGTTTAGAAATATCGTGTCACGTGAAAATTAAGAGAGCTTTGAGACTATAATATATTTAAGGTTTAAGGTTTCTAGGGTTTGTCCTTTAGTTATTAACAAAATAAAATAATGATATGTAAAATGAAATAGTAAACTATAATAAAAAGGAGGCCAAACAAGTCAAAGAATTGATATTTTTATATACTAACCTAAAAAGTTATAATAAAAGAATGCAAAATACTTAGGCAAAAAATTCAAAACGTCTCCTTTGAAAATACAACTACTCATCCAAAAGCGTATCTAGTTGATAAAGTATTCATGGTCTTGCCCTTTCTCCATGCCATTTTAGGCCTCTTGCTAGTTCATGCCCTTGTCCTTCAGCATAAGAGCTAATATCTAGTAAAATATTTGGACAAAAAATCAAAAATTCCCCATTAAAAATATAAAAAAAGTATATCTAAGCGAAAATTTCAAAAAAAATCCTTCACTTGAACCTATGACAACTACAAACCCCTAAACCTCAATATATATCAATGAGCCTGGTGTTTGCCAAGTTGTTATTGTGTAGGTCTTTGTTTGAAGTTCGGGTGTATGAAAAATACCAGATCATTATCATTTAAGCACTCTTCATTCAAAAGTTATATGAAAAAAAAAACATTGCATTTTCAACATTTATACAAAAATATCTTTTGATTGAAGATGGTACCTTCATTCAAAAATAAAGATAATGATTGATCCAAAGTCATACTTTTTTAAATGAACTATAACTTTTGTTGTTTAACCTTAATAATTTCTATAACTGTTTTTATAACCATTATCTTTTATTTTATTTAATAAAATAAATAAAGATAATACCCTTAAATAAAAATTCTTCATTCGAAAATATCATTTAATTTTTAAGACCTAAAAATATTTTAGTGGGTGCACCATCCACATGTGAAACACACTATTTGAACCTCCCTATCTTTTTCCAAATCAACCCTAAAAATCCGCCCCACCTTTACTAACTAGACCTCTACCGAATGGCTTTGATACTTAAAGTCCATGTGTTCCAAATGTGTCCTTTTGCATATATACGACACGCATGTGACTCCTAACGTTATCTTTAAATGCTGACAAGCAATCGTTGAAAAGCCGTCTCTTCCATCATCCCTGCGAATGTGATGGCTATCTAATTTTTAATGTTAAAAGCAATCAGAGCAAACAATTGAAGGGCAAAAATAAATAAAATGTAGATAATCCCACCATATCTCCATTTCGAATTTAAAACAGGCTTTTGGGTAGGCCAGCTAAAAGTCGGTTGATTTTAGTGAAGTTGAATGGAGAGGTAGTTGTCCACATGTGGACATTGTGCAAATAGGCCTCTAGAAATTTGATCTTGAAGATCTTGGCCTTTTTCCACAAGCAATAAAATTCCATCTTCTATTATAAGTGCACTACCCACAATCACACTTTTCCTATCTTCTCAAACTACAAGATGATATATGTTATACCATGGGCTCCATAGCTCTTCCATGCCTTCCCTTTCTAGGGTTTTATGCCATTGTTCTTTTAATTTACTCCACTTTCATTACTTTCACTTACTTTTGGATGAATGGGTGCTTTAAAAGGGATGTAATGTATTAATTTATAAAGGAAAGTGGAATGGAATCATAGTGAACATAATAAAAAATTGTGGTTAATGGTTGTGTTGTAATAGTTTTGGTGGTTTAAGACATGTTCAATCTTTAAGAGTACTAGTTAATGTTTGTTACGTAGTGGACCATTTAAACGTCTGAGTCACTTCTTTGAAAAGATAAGATCTATGAGACTATCATATGTATAGAAAAGTTTCACATCATAGACAAATATAATTTCTAAATGTCTGAAAATGACTACCAAAAGAATTATTCATCACATCAACTATATATGCTTTCTGATAAAATATACAATTAAATAATATATAAAAAGGATAAAGGTATGTATCCATTTTTATTAGTTAATATTACTTTAGAATTGGAATTCTGTCAATCTCTTTTTTTAATTTTAAGGTCTGTTGACTTCAACTATTATTGACAAAATAAAAGATTAAAAATAAGTCAATTTGAAGATTATGTTAATGGTTTTTTATAAAATATAATTTAAATTAAAAATAATTGAAAGGAAAACCAAAACAAGCAAGCATTAAAAGACCCTACACTAATTATATATACTATAAATATTATACTAATAACTATATATAAAATTAATATAGGTGAACAATAAATTTTTTAGGCATTTTTCAAACATAATAAATAAGAGATGGTAGTAGTATAATATTTAAATGGTGATGTACCTAATTCTTATCAAAATAAGAGATGCATTGTGTCATATTGTAGTATGTACACTGAATTTTGTTGTGTCTAATAAATTGAGTGACACTAGAAATATCATTTAAGGAGACCAAATAATAGTGCTAATGTCATTCAGGTCATTATTAGAGTTGAAAGTTGATTCAATGAACTAAATGCATTGGACATGTAATTTACAAAAAAGATGAAAATTTTAATTTTTACACTGATTGTTCCCACATGAACCAATAAAAAGAAAGATAACTGACATTTTTACAATCATTTAAAATAGAAAATAAAATGTAGACTATAAGATTGTTGCCCATTTTTTTAACTATGTCTTCATTGGTTAAATTAATAAAAGAAATTGAATGCATCAATTGAAAATGACTATTATGATTTATATAATAGTGTTGAAATTTTATTCAATGAATTAAATGCATTGAACATATAATTTTAAAAAAGATAAAGAAATTTTTTTTGCACTCACTATTGTTCCTAACATGAACCAATAGATAGAAAGACAAATGATATTTTTACAATTATTTAAAATAGAAAATTAAATGTAGACTATAGGACCGTTGCTCAATTTTTTAAATTTTATATGCTCATTGACTAATCTAATAAAAGAAATTGAATGCTCATTGACTAAACTAATAAAAGAAATTGAATGCATAGATGCATTAGTATTCATGTCTGATAGGAACTAAAAAAACTACATAAATTTGTGATATTTAATCATTTTTGTATTGTATTGTAAAACTCATTATTAGTATTTTTATAAAGTTGTAATAAAAATTCAATTTTTTCATTCGATAATCTGTAATATAAATAATATTTTGATTATTTCTTATTAAAAATCTTATTTCCTCAACAAAAAAAATTAAAAATATAATAATTTTTTAAATTAATTAAAATATATCAACAATAATAACTAATTAAAATTATCCATCACTATTATATGTATAACAAAAACTCTATAATACAATACATTTGGTATATATATATATACCAAATGCATAAGACATGTTATTACTACAAAATACTACCTTAAAAAATGTCAAAAATATATCACATTATAACTCTAAGAAAATATATAGATGTATTGCTACAACATATAACTTGTTTGGATATAAGCATGAACGAGTAGTTAACATGTTTCCAAAAATACTATGAAAATCTTACATTATCTAAGATTCTTTGAATCCCTCTAATTAAATTTTATGGCTCCCAAAACAAGGGTCTATGGAAGATTTATTCATAAATAAGTGTGTCATTTTAGAAATTCTATAAAATAAGTTTTTTTATTGGATTAAGAAAGTAAACAATTACAAGGGGCTTATAAAGAGTGTTGTACAATAACAAAAACCAAAAACAAAGCAAAAAAATAGAGACAACATCAATTTAGAAGAGAGACACAAAACGTCATGGCCAACAAGACCCACCAACCAAACCTAAACAATAAGACCAAAAAGGAAAGATGAAAACTACATCTAATGACAATCATTCTTGATCACATCCCTAGAAGATTGGGTGAGAATAGACTTCCACTCAAGGTCATATTACCTACAGTAGGGATCTCCAAATTATGAAACTTGAACTACATATCACTCCAAACTCCACCAAAACACCTTAACTACAATTACTCATTAATCTAGCAAAGAAGTCAAAAAGGAAAGTCATCTCAGACCATCAAATGCATCGATAGAAGAAGAGGTCATATCAATAAAGCCATGGCAAGAACCTCATAAAATTTTAGAAATAGATCAGCCCACCAAAGCTTGATAATCATTGACATTAAAATAATCTCTTAATCGATCAACACTACTAATAGTCTTGAAGTCATAAGCTTTAGTTTTAGCCTCAAATACATTGGGTTGAACTTGTAGGTCAAATAAGGTATTTTTGATATCAGGGTTGGTATAGAGAGAACATTGCAAAAGGAAGAGATGGGGGATACATTTGCATAGAGGATCAATGCTTCCATTTGAATGGTATAGAAAGTATGAGAGAAGGCATCCAAGCAATGAAATCTCTAGATGTGCTTAAGGATAATGTACCTGAAAGTCTATGTAATGACATTGTGATGAAGGAAGGTCCAAGAAGAGCTACTTTCTAAAACCGAACCTAAGGAAAAATATCAAGGAGAGTGGAGAAGAGGTAGTTCCATATGCGTTGGGCATAGGGGCAGAACTAGGAGGGATGCTTAATAGACTCCTTTTGGTGTAGAAGGGATAGGATGGAGAGGGGGAGATTAAGGAAATTTGATCACTAGTAGGAACTTTATTGTGGAGAACTTTCTAAGTATTCAATTGGGCTTGAGCATTGGCTTTGGATTTCCAAATAAGAGTGCTTAACTTGTTTCATCTAGAATGACTAAACTATCAGTAATGGAGACTAATTTTTTTAAAGGTCTAAATTTTTGGTGTTTCACAGTCACATTTAGAGCCCATTTCATTTGGTATCACCCCCAACACCAAATTTTAATGTTTTTTTCATAGTAAATCGGGATAGATTATCATTAAGTCATAAATCTAATAGTAGAGGTTATGTTGGTATTCTTGCCCTAGAAGGAAACCCTCTTTTACAAGGGTGTTGTATTATGGTTAAGTATTGAGATCTGGAGAATGTGACAGAGGGAGATGAAATTACAATGGATGTGTTGTAGGTTTTATCCCTTCATTTTGTTGAATGGAATAAAGGTACTGGTAGTTTCATCTATAAAATGAGAGAAGAGTTATATCATTGCTAGAATATGTGATACCTTGAATAAGATTATTGGAGAGAACATGTTGGAAAATATATCTATAACGGGCATCAATAATAAGGACATATAAGAAAGGAGCAAGGGGATAACCTCAATGAATGGAATTTTACAAGGGAAATTGAGGAAGGAGAACACTATTGACAACCACATTGGCATTTACATTCATAAATAACATTTTAATTTTCTCATTGATTTTGTGGCCAAAACTAGGTCATTATAGCATTTTAGAATGAAGGGCCAACAAATACAGTCATAGGATTTATCAAATTTAAGATTTATGATAAGATCATCCTAATTAGATTAATGAGCCCACTCATCCATTTCCTAGGCAGTTACCAAGTTTTCTAAGATAAATCTTTCTCTTAAGAACCCATTCTTCTCCAAGAGAACAATCACTATAGAGATGTACTTAATTCTTCAATCCAACACTTTAATAATGATTTTATATGAATGGTTGAAGAGGGTTATAGGTCACCATCCATTAATAGTATCCTCATCTTTACATTTGGGGATAAGCTTAAATAGACCCTAATTAATAACCTTTCCAAGAGATCCTATTTCAATTCCCTCAAGGTAAACACTATAATAGTCCTCATGAATGTGGGGCCAAAGAGCTTTATAAAATTCAACCAATTTCCCACCAATTCCTGAGCTTTTTTCTAAGTCTGTACAATGAAGGACTTGATCAATTTCTTCTATTGAGAGAAAGTGGTTGAGGAACCTGCTATCTTTTGGGTCTATTTTATTAGGGATGCAACTAGCAACACCATCCTCAATAATGGAGAGAAGGATGTCACCATTTGAATCATCCATAAAAAAATATTTTTGGAATTCTCATAAAAGGTTTGTATAATAACATAATGGTTATTTTGCAAGTTAACCTTAGTAGACTTAATCACATAAATGTGCTCAATGTTATGTTTACAATGAAGATATTAAAATAAACATTTAGAGACACGGTCTCCATCATTAATCCACTACAGTTGGTATGCATTAGTATTCATGTTTGATAGGAATTGATAAACACTTCATAAATTTGTGATGTTTAATCATTTTTTTATTGTATTGTAAAACTCATTATTATTAAATTTGTAATTTAAGAATTCAATTTTTTTATTCAATAATCTTTAATATAAAATATTTTGATTATTTCTCATTAAAAAATATAATTTCCTCATAAATAAATAAATAACAATATAATAATTTTTTAATTTAATTAAAAAATATTAACAATAATAACTAATTAAAAATTATCCATCACTATTATATATATAACAAAAACTCTATAATACAATACATTTGGTATATATATATATATATATACCAAATGTATAAGACGTGTTATTACTACAAAATACTACCTTAAAAAATGTCAAAAATGTATCACATTATAACTCTAAGAAAATATAATAGATGTATTGGGACAACATATAACTTGTTTAAATGATGGTTGAAGGTGCGAACGAAACCCCCAATGCGCGAGCGGATGGTGCAGACAGATGCCCTAATGCACGAGTGGAAGAGTTGCAAGCTATTGGCGCAAGTGCTAACGGCAATAAAAATGGTCAGGGATGCGAAGGTTTTAACACCGATGGCCAAGGCGGTGGCCGACCTTCGTTCACTATGAAGGGTTATGGCGAAGGCGCTAGTGTTGGTGCCCTCACGGGGTCAGGAGGGGAGAGGATTAGGGGTAGAGGACCCATGACGAAGGATAAGGGGATAAAAGCAGATTTCAAACATGGAAGATTATCGTTTGGCAGGTTTATCCCGGTTACCAACTCCATATCTGTGAAGCTTAAGGAGGAGACAAAAGAAGAAATAAATGATAATGTTGTCGAGCTTTCTGATCGTGGGGTGATTTGTCAGTTTAGGAGTTTCTGGCCTAGCCTCCCTCAGCTGCATTCTTGGATCGCCTCTGAATGGGAGCCTCTGATTTTTGGTAAAGTTAATATTTTCCCCATGGTTAAGGGGTTTTTTGTAGGTAAGTTTGATAATGCTCGAGACAAAAATATAATATTATGTGATAACTTTTTTAGCTGGGAGGACAAATATTTTTTGATGATTAAGCCCTTGCATTCAGATTTCAACCCTGCTTCTGAAACTTTTAACAATATCTCGATTTGGGTTCGGTTGCCTAATCTTCCCCTCCACCTCTGGAGTGACTCTCTTCTAAAGGATGTGGGCGAAGCCCTTGGTGATTTTTTGTTGGTAGATGATGAATATTCTAACATTTTTCATTCCACCTTTTCCCATATACTAGTTGAAATTGATGTTTCAAAAGGACTGCCTACTGAGGTTTTACTTAAATCTTCTAAGGGTTCGTGGATCCAATCTTTGGATTATGAAGGGATTCCCTTCCGGTGTAGAAGGTGTTTTAAAATAGGACATGCTGTGGCACAATGCAAATTTGAGAAAAAAGCTAAGAAGGGTACTTGGTGGAATGGTGCTTCACAACAACATTATATGGTTGAGAAGAAATCTGATCAACATATGAGTTTTTCTGAGGTGGTTTCTTCTGAATCACAGGGTCTTGGGGCATCCCCTCTGGATGTCTCAAATGGCAGGGCTACTATGGCTACCCCTATTGAGTAAATGACTAGATCTCAGGTGGCCAGTCCTGGTGATAGGGCTATGGCTTCCATTTTTGGTGGCTCTTCAGATAAGTCTTTGCCTACACAAAAGAATAACTATGAAATCTCTAAGACTATGGCGGCAGGCATTCATCTTCAAGATAATAGAGAGATGACCTGGCTTGATAAGGCATCACAAGTGGAAGAAGGTTGGATTACTATAAAGGGAAAGAAAGCAAAAATCTCTAGGCCTTCTTTTGACATGACTCTCCGCTCCCACAAGAATAGTGCTAAATGTAAATCTTGAAGGGTCTTGTTTGGGAGCTAGTTTTTGGCTGGCTGCAGGCTATCTTTTCTGCAACCTTGTTTTTGTTTGTAAAGGGTTTCAAGTCCCTTCAAAACCTGTTTTCACCTATATCAAAAACATATAACTTGTTTGGATATAAGCAAGAACGAGTAGGAAAAATTAATGATGTTTATTATGCACAAGTTAACATGTTTCTAAAAGTACTATGAAAATCTTACACCATCTAAGATTCTTTGAATCCCTCTAATTAAAATTCATGGCTTCCAAAACAAGCATCTATGGAAGATTTATTCATAAATAAGTGTGTCATTTTATAAATTCTATAAAATAAGTTTTTTATTGGATTAAGAAAGTAAATAATTACAAGGACTTACAGAGAGTGTTGTACAATAAGAAAAACTAAAACAAAGCAAAAAATATAGAGATGACATCAATTTAGATGAGACACAAAACGCCATGGCCAACAAGACCCACCAACCAAACCTAAACAATAAGACCAAAAATGAAAGATGAAAACTACATCTAATGATAATCATTGTTGATCACATCCCTAGAAGATTGGGTGAGAATAGACTTCCACTCAAGGTCATATTACCCATAGTAGGAAGGATCATCAAATTATGAAACTTGAACTACATATCACTCCAAACTCCACCAAAACACCTTTACTACAATTACTCCTTACTTTAACAAAACAGTCAAAAAGGAAAATCATCGTAGACCATCAAATGCATTGATATAAGAAGAGGTTGTATCAACAAATCCATGACAAGAACCTCATAACATTTTAGAAATAGATCAGCCCACCAAAGCTTGATAATTATTAACATTAAAATAATCTCTTGATCGATCAACATTACCAATAGTACTGAAGCTTTAGTTTTAGCCTCAAATATATTGGGTTGAAATTACAGGTCAAATAAGGTATTTTTGGGATTAGGGTTGGTATAGAGAGAACATTGAAAAAGGAAGATATGGGGGGATACATTTACATAGACGATCAATGCTTCCATTTGAATGGTATAGAAAGTGTAAGAGAAGGCATCCAAGCAATGAAATCTCTAGATGTGCTTAAGGATAATGTACCTGAAAGTCTATGTAATGACATTGTGATGTAGGGAAGGTAGTCCAAGAAGAGATAATTTCTAAGACCAAACCTAAGGAAAAATATCAAGGAGAGTGGAGAAGAGGTAGTTCCATAGGCATTGGGCATAGGGGTAGACCTAGAAGGAATCCTTAATAGAATCCCTTTTGGTGTAGAAGGGATAGGATGGAGAGGGAGAGATTGAGGAAATTTGATCACTAATAGGAAATTTAATGTGGAGAAATTTCCAAGTAGTCAATTGGGCTTGAGCATTAGCTTTAGATTTCCAAACAAGAGTTCTTAACTTGTTCCATCTAGAATGACTAAACTATTGGTAATGGAGACTGATCTTTTTAAATGTCTAAATTTTCGTGTTTTCATAGTCACATTTAGAGCCCATTTCATTTGGCAGCACCCTCAAAGCCAAAATTTTATGTTTTTTTCATAGTAAATCAGGATCGTTTATCATTAAGTCATAAATATGTCAATAGAGGTTATGTTGGTATTTTTCCCTAGAAGGCAACCCTCTTTACAAGGGTGTTGTATTATGGTTATGTATTGAGAGAGGATAATGCAACAAAGGAAGAGTAAATTACAAAAGATGTGTTATAGGTTGTATCCCTTCATTTTGTTGAATGGAATAAAGGAAGGACTGGTAGTTTCATCTACAAAATGAGAGTTAAGAGCTATAGCATTACCAAAAAATGTGATACCTTGAATAAGATTATTGGAGAGAACATGTTGGAAAATATATCTAAGTGCATCAACAATAAGGAAATATAAGAAAGGAGTAAGAGGATAACCTTAGTGAATGTAATTTTAGAAGAGAAATCGAGGAGAGAGAATTGTTACACTTTTCACACACACCCCACTCAGGATGGGGACCCCCTCTTTCAATCTCGCTTTAGGTCACTCCCTTTTCCCCTTAAGGGAAAGGTCCTTGAAATTTTTATGGTTTCATTTTCCCGAGCCTGCAAAGATGATTTAAGTTGGGAAATGAATTTGTCTTACAACAAGTCCTAAGGGTCTAAGTTCTTTAAGAGTCATCATTTGGAATTCCCTAGGTTTTAATTGGATTAAGTCTAGAGATTTCTTGTCTCCTGGAATTACCTGATGTTCCTAGTCTCGTAGATTTCTCATTCGTTTGAAATCCTCATATCTCAGTTTTTTGAAGATTTCTTGTTTGCGTGAAATCCTTGATGCTTTGCTTGTCACAGATTTCTTTTCAATTGGAAATCCTTGATGGAGATTCTTGTCGCTAATTTTGGGCTAGTTTGAAATCCACAATGTGTGTTAACTCATAGATTTCATGAGGAGGTGAAATCTCCAACGGATCCTCCTGTCACAAATTTCGTGATGGCTTGAAATCCCTACTACTTTAGAAATGTCACGTTGATAGGTTTTAATGCATTATGTAGTAAGATCAAAGGGGCATTAATGGCGATCAAATAAAGGTGTTAAAACATTTCAAGGATTACTATTTCACCATTTGATCATTGTATTGCAATCGTTAGTTTGAGCTTTTAGTGTTGGGAAAATGTGCCTCAACCTTGCAATTATATAAAATTTATTATTGATAGGATGTATATATATTTATATATATATTTCCTATTTACACCAATAGGTGTATACAATGGCAGTAAGGAGCAAAGTGTGAGCATGTTAACTTTTTCAGGAAACTTCTAAAATGGATGACATACATTAGATAATGATATATTGTAAATTTGGACCATTCATTATTAGGTTTTAGATCTAATGGTGGATATTTTGTTGGTTTGTCTTACCCTAGGATGTAACCCTATTTTATGAGGGTGTTGTATTACGATTGCGGTAGAGAGATGGTGATGTATTCTGAGAGTCTGATAGTGGTCATGTTGTCTCTTGATCTCTGGTGGTGATACTCTTGTAAAAAGCTTGCTCTGCAAGTATATTGTAATCTTTGTGCTTTTTGAATAATATATTGGGAAGCTTTTGGAGTGTGGGGTTTTTCTCCCGAAAGGGTTTTCCCCACGTAAATCACTATGTCGTGGTATGCATGATATTTATATTTATTTTTGTTTAAGTTTTTGTAAATGTTAAAGATCTGTAAAGTTTTGTATTATTCTCCTCTCAATATTAGTGTAGAAAGTTGTTCCACTACCTTAGCTTCCTTACAAGTGGTATTAGAGCTTGATCACCTTTGGTTTCAGTTGTGGGTTGTTGGGTTTTTTGAACTAATCCAAATTTGAGTGGGAGATTATGCAGAAGTCACTTTGTGATATTGTTGCAGGAATTTTTAGATGGCAAATTCATCAGGGAGAATAGAGGTGGAGAAATTTTCTGCAAATAATTTTGAGATGTGGAAGCTAAAGATGGAGGATTTGTTGATAGATCGAGATCTATGGGATGTTGTTGATGAGAATGTTTCAAGACCTATAGATCCTACTTAGTTTGCTCGATATGATGTTATGGACCATAAAGCCAAGGGTCTAATTGGATTGTACTTGACATACTCTATTTTAATTAATATCCATGAGGAGACTTTGCACATAAACTATGGAAGAAGCTTGGTGAGATGTATCAAGCCAAATCTTTAGTGAACAATATTTTCTTGAGGAAGAAGTTGTATTCCTTGAGAATGGAAGAGGGTGGACGAATCATAGGCCACCTAGAAGAATTCAATATATTGGTGGCTCAATTGGCATTAGTTGGTGTCAAAATGGATGAGGAAGAGAAATGTTAGATCTTGCTTTTTTCTTTGCTTGATTCATGGTATTCTCTTGTTATGGATATTAGGAGTACTTCTATTATTTTGAAGACTGAAGATGTGGTGGGTTCTTTTCTTTCTAAAGAAATGAGAAGGAAGGTATCCATCACTGCCAAGGAGGCCCTAAATTTTCATGGAAGACCTAAGGAAAAAGGCAAGAAGAATGAGAAGCATGAAAAATCCAAGTCCAGGGGGAGATCTAAATATCCTGGGAAGTCCAAAGTTATTTACGAGAATTGCGGTAAGCCTAGACATGTTCATAAGGAATGCAAAGAAGAAAAGAAGAAGAAAAATAAGAAATTTGATTTTGATTCTGAGTTCGAGAAGGAATATGGTGATGCATTCATTGCGACTTTGGAAACTCATGCAAGTAATGATGCATGGTTAATTGACTCGGGTGCATCTTTCCATATGACCTTTAATAAAGATTGGTTTACTTAATATGAAGAATTTGATGGAGGTAAGGTGTACTTGGGTGATGATTCTCATTTAGACATGGTTGTTCGTGGTAAAGTTAAAATCATGTTTCCTGATCATAGAATAAAAAGGATTAATGGTGTGTTGTATATCCCTGTATTAGCACAAAATTTGTTATCTATGAGAAAACTAATAGATGTAGGTGTGCAAGTAGTATTTTCTAATGTAGGATGCAAGATGGTTAGAGATGTTATGGTGATTGCTAGAGGTGTCAGATATGGCACATTGTATAAGATTGATGCATGCATTGTTGAGTGCAATAGTACTTATGTGAAAAGCAATTATGTGGAAGAAGTGAGGGTTTCACCTTCAGCAGATGATCATGGATTTTGGGTACCCAAGGGTGCTCTTTCTTCTGAGTTAAAGTTACCTACAGAGAAAACTATGTTATGGCACCAAAGACTTGGCCACATTGGAGAAAAGGGTCTAAGGACTTTGAAAAATAAAAACCTTGTTGAAGTTCTATTTGATTATAATCTTGAATTTTATTTATGTGAGCATTACATTTATGCAAAACAAAACTGCGTTCAGTTTTACTCGAGTTCTCATAAATATTGTGGTGTATTGGATATTATTCATTTTGTTGTGTTTGGTCCTGTAGATGTTCCTTTGATTGGTAAATCCACATATTATGTTTCATTTATTGATGATTATAGTAGGACATGGGTATATTTTCTAAAGATTAAATCTGAAGTTTTCAGTCGATTTAAAGAATTTAAAGCAATGGTTGAGTTGCAAACTAGAAAGAAAATAAATTGTTTGAGGACCAATAATGGTAGTGAATTTTTCTCTAATGATTTTGATAGATTATGTAAAGATTGTGGTATCCGTAGATAGAAGACAACTCTGTATTCTCCACAACAAAATGGAGTTGCAAAAAGAATGAACTAGACACTAATGGAGAATGATAGGAGTATGTTGAGTGGTGTTGGTATAGAACAAAGGTTTTGGGTTGAAGCTGATGCCACTACCTGCTATCTAATTAACAAGTCTCCTACATCAGCTCTTGTTGATAAGACACCTATAGAGGCATGGTGGCATCGCAAGCCTTCATTAAGATATCTTAGTTTTTGGTTGTGAGGCATATGCACATGTTCCAAAGGAGAAGTGAACAAAGTTGAAGAACAAGGTTGTGAAATGTATCTTCATCGGATATAATTATGGTGTGAAAGGATATAAGCTTTGAGATCATATTGCACAAAAGGCAATACATAGTAGAAGTGTTATTTTTAGAGAAACTAAGCCTTCTTTTGTTACATTGCAGCCATAACAAAGTAAACAAGAACATGTGATTCAATTTCCTTCTACACCTGACAAAGTTGAATCATGGCCCAAGGATAGACAAGAAGTTGAGGAGAGCTCATCTAGCTTTGGATCTTCATAAGAGGAGGAAGAACCTCCAACTCAACTTGTTCGTAGGTTTTCAAGGAATAGACAACCACCTGAAAGGTATTCACCTGATGATTGGAGGTGTATTTTTTCTTTGAATACTAACATGAATGAACCCATATTTGTAGAAGAGGCACTAGATATGAATGATGCATAATCCTAGAAGATTGCTATGGATGAAGAAATGGCATCTTTGAAAAGAATGATACATGGGATCTTGTACCATTTCTTGAAGGACGAAAACCTATTGGTTGCAAATGGGTGTTCAAGAAAAAGATTAGTTTATATGGAGGTATTGAGAATTACAAGGAAAGGTTGGTTGCAAAGGATTACTCTCAAGTTGAGGGTGTTGATTATGGTGAGATATTTTCTCCTATTGCAAAAATGACATCCATTAGATTTTTGCTTGCTATTGTTGCTGCTTATGATTTATAGGTTGAGCAAATGGATGTGAAAACTACTTTCCTTCATGGTGATTTGTAGGAGGATATCTATATGACACATCCAAAGCACTATGTGGTGAAAGGTAAAAGTAAGTTGGTTTGAAAATTGAAGAAATCTTTGTATGGCTTAAAATAGAGTCCTAGGATGTGGTACCAAAAATTTGATACATATGTGTTGAGTTTTGGATTTGAGCGTTCTAAATCAGATCATTGTGTTTATTATAAAATTGATGATGATTGTTTCTTGTTTATTGCATTATATGTTGATGATATGTTATGTATTGGTAGAGGGAAAGGCATGATTTCAGAACTGAAATCTCAACTTGTTGCTAAATTTGAAATGAAAGATCTTGGAGCAGCTAAACAATTCTTGGGATGGAAATTAAAAGAGATAGAGTGAATAAAAAGCTATGGCTTGGCCAAAGTAAGTATGTCAACTCAATTTTACAGAGGTTTGATATGCAGGATTGTAGACCATTGTGTGTTCATGTTTCAGTTGGAACAAAGTTATCTATTTCAGATTGTCCAACATCTCCATCAGAGATGGAAGACATGATCAGAGTGCTTTATCAGAGTGTAGTTGGAAGTTTAATGTATGCTATGGTTTGTACAAGACCGAACATTGCCCAAGCAATGGGAGTTCTTTCCAGATATATGTCCAATCTTGGTAGAGTTCATTGGGATGGAATTAAAAGAGTCTTCAGATATTTGTGTGGTACCTTAGATTATTCCTTTTGTTATCACAGTAATATGACTGAAGATGATATTTCCCTTGATATTCATGGTTATGTGGATTTAGACTGGGCAGGTGATGTTGATAGCAGAAAATCCAGCAGTGCTTATGTGTTTACTTTATTTGGTTGTGCAATTAGTTGGATGAGTAAGCGACAAGTTGTGATTGTTTTTTCCACTAATGAAGCAGATTATATGGTAGCTACTCATGCTTATAAAGAAGCCATTTGGCTTAAGAGACTGTGTTTAGATATTGGAATAAAACAAGGTGCAGTGACAATTCATTGTGAGTTAGAGTGTGATATGTCTAGCCAAGAACCTGACATTTCATGCCAGGACCAAGCACATTGATGTACAGTATCATTTTTTTAGAGATATGGTTGAAGATAGCAGGGTAAAGCTAGTTAAGGTAGACACTTTGATGAATGTTGTTGATTCTTTAACTAAGCCTATGAGCACAGAGAAGTTCAGATGGTGTTCAAAGACTATGGGCCTTTCAGCCCTTAGTAATTAAAGAGATGATGTTTACACCCTCACGTTTCTCTTGCAAGGTGTTTGACAAGTGGGAGATTTGTTGGGAAAATGTGTATCAACCTTGAAATTATATACAATTTATTGTTGATAGGATGTATATATATTTCCTAGTTACACCGATAGGTGTATACAATGGCAGCAAGGAGCAAAGTGTGAGCGTGTTAACTTTTTTAGGAAACTTCTAAAATGGTCGACATACATTAGATAATGATATATTGTAAATCTGGACCGTTCATTATTAGGTTTTAGATCTAATGGTGGATATTTTGTTGGCCTGTATTGCCCTAGAATGTAACCCTATTTTATGAGGGTGTTGTATTATGACTGCGGTAGAGAGACGGTGATGTATTATGAGAGTTTGATAGTGGTCGTGTTGTCTCTTGATCTCTGGTGGTGATACTCTTGTAAGAAGCTTGCTATGCAAGTATATTGTAATCTTTGTGATTTATGAATAATATATTGGGAAGCTTTTAGAGTGTGGGGTTTTTCTCCCGAAAGGGTTTTCCCCACATAAATTACTGTGTTGTGGTATGCATGATATTTATATTTATTTTTGATTAAGTTTTTGTAAATGTTAAAGATCTATAAAGTTTTGCATTATTCTCCTCTCAAGATTAGTGTAGGAAGTTGTTCCGCTACCTTAGCTTCCTTACATTTAGATGCTTCCAAAGCTAGTGTTTCTAGTTGTTGGCATGTGAGATTTCGAGCAGATTTGGCAGCAAATTCAAAGACATTAGTCATTGGTTTACACTTCAACAACTTCACTCTGTAATTTCAAAGGTTAGTAAGTAGTTTTCACTCTATTTGATATTGGTTGCATTGCATATTGCTTTGCACATTCATTTTACTTGCATTTCGAGTTATTTTTCTTTAATTTATTGCAAAGGTTATGCATTTTGTGACTGGTCTAGGGCTAGGAAACCCTATTTGTATGATTTTTTGGTATGTATGAGTTCATGTTGGCCCTAGGATGGGTTACGCATCGTACAACGGTTATGGGCACATTAGAAAATTATTTTGAAAGGATAACAATAAAAAATTGAGTCAAATTTAGGGTTTATCAGCATGGGTTTAGGGTTTCCTTGCATAACTAAACATAATGATTTTCAAGCATGCTTTGGATGATTTGGGGTAGGGTATATGAGTTAAGGATTAATTCATCAATCAAATTTATCTTGCAATGTTGGCACTTATGGGTTCTCCTTTCAGGACTAAGGCATAATTCTTGGTCATGATATCAACCCAAGTAAAATCCATACGTATATGTTCTGAACCCTAAAACATTTTGGCAAAGTAAAATGAGATTGGGCAATAGCGAGTGTTGGATCCATGGTTGAACCTTGCATTTAGATGAAAAAGCATTTGAATATCTTCAATAATGTTCACATTCATATCTCTGCTCAAAGATCTGGCTAACGTAGTTAAACCTAACCAAAATCTTGTTAACCTGCGACATTCCCAGTTTAGTGGAACATTTCAATTATCCTTCTAATCCTCAATGAATTATTGAAACTGTGCATGATACTTAGTCATTTTGAGACATTAAATCTACTATTGCAGATTTTGTTCATCCATGAAATTCCTGAATGCGCCTTAACCATGGAATACTTAACTCTGCGAAATGCCTGACAATCATGCCCTCGCGAAATTCGCTATCGACTGAAAAACCTGATGAGTGCTACATCATGAATTACTCGCTTCGTGACTTTTTGTTCACAATTGAATGATTTCTTGACTGTTGAGTTTCCCTAAAGCACTCAAGGTGTCCCAAGCATGATTTTAAAATCCCATGTGTCCCAACAATGAATACTTGCAAACTCACCTGATCTTGCAGATTTCTTGAACAAATAAAGTTCTTGAAACTATTATTGTCACATATTTCGTGGCCTTTGGAAATCCCCAATCATTTTTTGTCACTGATTTCCTGAGCTCTCAAAATCCCCAGATTTGTTGAAGGGCTCGAATCTTCAGATCTATTGCATGACCCAAAAACATGATGCTTATCTTTTGGAATGTATTTAAGGGTTACAATGTGGATTTTTTAATGACATTATCTAATTATTTGCCTATATGAATGTTTTTCTCATACTAGTGCTCTTGTTTGATGATCCATTATTTCTACATTTCAAGTAATTATGATATTTTGACTAACAGATGCAGGCTGAATCCAACAAAGCAAAGACAAGAAAAGGAAAGAAGATAGTGCCTAAAAAGGAGGAACTTTCCAGAGTGGAGAAAATGAAGTATGAATTTAAGGGTGTGCTTTCAGAGACCAAGATTGTCTCATTGGAGAGAGGTTGGGGATACCAACCTCGGACATATAGACTTAGAGGACTTTAAGAAAAGGATGTACTATCCTATCCCCATAGAGTTAGCAACGAGATTGGTTAGAACTGGATTGGCACAAGCTGCAAGATTCCCTCCTTCCATTTAGTGTCTGGAATTGATGTAGAGTGCTCTAAGCACTATGATTCAAACTGAAGAATGATCATGGCCCACAAGGGAGAATAATGGCCAATCTCACAGAAGAGTCACTGGTTGAAGCATTCAAGATCCCTTCACATTAGAAGCTGACCAAGTTCATGATTGAGACAACCAAGAATTTTTATGCTAATAACCCCAAGAAGGCTCTAGAAATTATGAATGCTACATGGATGGACAAGCCAAGGCAACATTACACTAAATTACCTAAATTGCTACACAAAAGTGATTTCAAAACATAGTATAATGACATGATAACTCTTATGAGAAGGGTAATGGGGTTAGAAAAGGCCTCACAGTTTGAAGAAAATGTTTTATGTTATGGCTGAAATTACAAAGGGTGCCAACTACCATTGGGTCGGGTTAATAAGTGATAACCTTGTTAGGAAACTTCGAGAAGTCCAAGACACAAATAAGTTCACTATGACTTCATATGCGGTATACATGCTAGCCTAACACTTCAAGTATAAATGGTTGAGCTGTAAGGGTACAATTGGGAAGACCAAAGTCTATGATTGCTACACTCAGTTGCATTTGTCCAACACCTCCAACTATATGAGGGTGAATGATGCATTCATAATGTATATTACCAAAACACTACAAGAGTCCCTCCATGTTAGACTATCAATAGAGGCAATGGAGTTCACTAGGAAGTACAAATACTGGTTCCTTCAATTTCCTAAGTTTTCTTATATCAAAATACATGGGTGCCCCCTTGTGCCATACCGGCTACCTCGGTATCCCAAGAATAAATTGATTTTGTTAGAAGTCACCAAGTAGTTAGTTGTCTTCGATAAGGTTATGAAGAACTTGCACAAAATAGGTATTGGGGGTGAATTCCCTGTAAAGATTAATGGATGGGAGGCCTGCCCTTCTTTTCCTAGTGCTCAACATTCAAAGATCAAAATGGAATACTTCTACTTTCCTACACATATGGTAAGAAGATACTTTGATCCCTATGGAGTTGCATAAAAAGCTGCAACCAGAAATTACATGCACAAGGCACATATTGAGGATTATTGGGCTAATTGTCAAGATGAATTTGAGGTTTTCAAAAGGAAATTCTCCCATCTTTCTCTTAAGATGATCAAATTGTATAGGATTATGGAAGTCCTTGATCATGTGGAGGATGAAGAAGATGTGATCCAACACCACGACTATATGGATATATCAAACAAGCCCCTTCCTCTAATTGATTGGACATAGGAGGAAGTGACAGACTTGAACCAAGTCATCTCTCCTGTGATAAAATTCTCCAAACAATGGGCCAATCACAAGATTTTGGAGCTGGAGGAAGATGGAGTTAATTTCTCCTATGATTTAATGGGTCACCTCAAGTCACAAACATCTTTCAAGGAGGAATTAGATGCAGAAGAACGAGAAGGTGGTGAAGAAGAGGAGTCTAAGGAAGAGAGGCCCCTGGTGATCAAAAGGGAAAAAGGTAAACAAAAGCCTAAGGTAAAGACAATAGAGGCTCAAAGGAAGCTAATCCCAAAGAAAAGAAATCCAACAAAGCCCATTTAAGAAGGAGCCACTAAAAGAAGAAGGCTTGTTAAAGGAAGGGATAAGGGTGCTTCCACCAAATCCACTCCACCAAAAAAGTAGCAAGTTGTACAAGAAGATGTACCCATCAATATAGCTGAGGGAGGAATCTAGGAAGAAGCAATAAATGTTGAGAGCTATGAGGAAAGACCTTAGAAGGTGTATCAAAGACAAGATTCTCCAAGGAGTAGGATTCTACTTCCTAATTTGGAAAACATTGAGAAGGTTGTTGAAGAGTTGGAGAGGGTTTCTCAGGTAGAATCTTCAAGAAAGGAGGAGGTTGCAAGGATGACAGAGAATACAATTTTGGAGCATCCCAATGATGGTAGACCTTTTGAGGGAGGTTAGGATGCTGAAGAATAAGATAAAACATTTGAAGATGCTTCCAAGGCCCCTAAATCAGAGGTTGAAATTGAAAAGGTTAATGTTGAAAATACTGAACAGTTGGCTGCGAAAAATCAACAACAACCTCAAAACGATGAGCAACTACAACATGAAGAAGATATTAATAAAGAAGAGGAGCATGCTCAAGACACATAAGCAAATAAAGGAAAGAATGTCTAGGAAGAATGTGAGCTGGAAGAATAGGAATTAGATACAAATGTTGAAGTATCTACCACTCCCAATTGGTCAAGAGAATTTTTGAAGCCTAAGCTAATCGTTGAAGAGGCAATCCTTGATTGGGACAATTTTCTAATTGGCCTTGACAAGCCCAAAGAGAAGAAGAAGGCTTGGGTTATTTCTCGAATTATGAAAGATGGTTCTAATAAAAAAGTGCTACATGTTGCAACGCCTGCAATTGAGAAGATTGAAGAGGACATTACTCCTGAGGAGTACAATGTCCAATCCATTAATTTGGGACCTTTGACCAAGAAGTGAGAAGTTGAAGATCTTCAAGGGTCCATGGAAAAAAAATTGTATAGAGGTTGGAAAAGGAATTTAAAGCCAAAGAGCAACTTCAGAGGCAAGTGGATGAGTTGCAAAAATACATTAAGCATTTGGTGAAGCCTCTTCAAACTGAAGTTGGATCTTCCACACAGCCTAGTATTTTGTCAAAGGATGCCATAAATGATCTAGAAAAGATGAAGTCATCAACACAAGTGGCTCAAAGCTGGGTGGCAAGGATATATGAGAAGGGAATCCCTTTGACTGTAAAAATTGTACAATTATATGAGAGATGTTCAACTTGCTTAGACATGGTGCAAAAAATTGCAACTACGTGTAAATATTTTGATGATAAGTCTACAGTAAGATTGAACATATTGATGGATATTCCCAAACAAGTTTTTATTGAAGAAAAAGTCCTCACCACTAAAAATATCGATAAACCCAAGGAGTGGCTGGAGGCATTTAAATTTAAAAGAGAAATCATGGATAGATCCTTGGAAGAATGCCCCAAGATGGAAAAAGATTTGGAAGGCATTTTTGCAAGTTGTATTTTGTTTTTGGAGGTTATGACAGGTAAGTCTCTCAGCAGAGATTTCATAAAGGTAGATTTGTTGAAGAAATGGTAGAAAGAAAGTTTTTTCCATGTTGAAGATGAAAATGTTACTGAATATTATTTGGAAAATGCTGCTATGAATGTAAGAATGATCCATAGGTTCTAGGAATCAAAGCTCAATTGGGATGAGATATTAAAGAAATATGAAGCTGAGTTGACCTCTACAACTGAAAAAATTAAAATTATTCTAGTTTCACGCCAAGGAGAATTAAATAATGTTTTGCACAAACTCTAGGAATTTACAAAGAAGTAGAAAATAGACAAAGGAGGAGAATAAATATGAATCAAAATTGAAATCAGTGCCAAAATCCATCATTTGACAAAAGGTAGCCTGGGCGACCTAGGAATCAGTGCCAGAAAGACTTTATTTTGAATGTAAAATGGCCTTTAATATAAAAAACAAGATTTCATATTTTAAATATTAAAATTTAAATGGGCATTAGGATCACATTATGTTAACCTATTTGTGTTAACCTAATTAGGGGACCCATCTTGATGTAATCTCAATCATTGATTTCAAACCCTAATTTCTTGATGAACTCTATAAATATAAGGTTCTTCCTCATTTTTTAAGTTGAATATGGAATTATTGTAAACTCTTTGAAGCTAATATAAGGAGAAGGCATTGACTTTGGTGTTATATTCTTTTGTGGCTTCATATCATTGCATGGTTCTTGCTTTCTAAGTTATTCAATTATTTAGTTTCAATTCTTTCATGTTTATGACAAAGTATTGAAGGTGTTTGATCGATCCCTGGTTCATACTATTAGTGGCTTGTTGATTGTAAGTTGTTGTGTATAGTTAGTCTGAGCCATTTTAATGTAATGGTTCAATTGTGAATGTTTTCTCATATTATGCCTAAATCTGCACATGTGTTTAAATGATATACAGTCTGAAAATCTTTTAAATTCCTTTGAAGATTGCACCATTTCTATGGAGTTGTAGGGTTTTCCTTGATTAAGAAAAGATAGGTTTTATTGGGTATTTGTCCACCTAAAATGCTAAGTTATTTGCATGATTGTACTTAGCTTTTAATTTAGAATCTCTATAAAACCCTTAAATCTTTTTCCATTACTTTGGATATGTGTTAGAGTAGGATTAAAGCATCACTTAAGCTACTATATTTGATGGTAATATTGTTTCAAGATTTCAGATCAAGCAAGTTTTTTTAGGGTTTGTACTTGTCTTCAAATTTCATAAAATCCTCATTTGAGTCTTATAGCTCCTGGCCCTATTTTACCATAAAAGACCTTTGTGATTACCAACATATCACATCAACAACTGAGTTGTTTTTGGCATTGTCAAGACTTGACATTCTAAACCTTGGGGTTATTTTCTGAAGTTTTCTAAAGAAGGTTCCCTTTCAAGAGAGATATAACACATGTGTTTTATCTATGTCGTGCAGTGCTAAAACACTCATCAACAAGAACATCATTGCCAACCACACTGGCATTTGCATTCATAAACAACATTTAATTTTCTCATAGATTTTGTGGCCAAAACTAAGACATTTTAGCATTTTAGGAATGAGGGGCCAACAAATACAGTCATAGGATTTATCAAATTCAAGATTTATGAAAAGAACATCCTAATTAGATTATTGAGTCCACTCATCCATTTCCCAGGCAATAACCAAGTTGTCTAAGATAAATCTTCCTCTTAAGAACTCATTCTTCTCCAAGAGAATAATCACTATAGAGATGTACTTAATTCTCCAATCCAACACTTTAATAATGATTTTATATGAATAGTTGAGGAGGGTTATAGGTCACCATCCATTAATAGTATCCTCATCTTTAGCCTTGGGGATAAGCTTAAATAGACCCTAATTAATTACCTTTCCCAATGATCCTATTTCAATTCCCTCAAGGTAAACACTATAATAGTCCTCATGAATGTGGGGCCAAAGAGCTCTGTAATCAACCAATTGCCCACCAATTCATGAGCTTTTTTCCAAGTCCATACAATAAACAACTTGATCAATTTCTTCTATTGAGAGAAGATGGTTGAGAAACCTGCTATATTAGATAAATATCAATGAGTGATTAAACTTGGTTTTATTAATTAATTAATTAGGCTTAGAAAAATTTAGAAATAGTGGCTAAGGTTATATTAAATTAATTAGTTTAACCTTTAGAAGAAGAATATGCAACAAACTAAATTAAAATTTAATTAATTGCAGGGATGGAAAATAATTAATTAAATAATAAAATATTTAATTAATTATGAAGATTTAGAATATGGATAAGTAGTAATAATTAATTAAATATTTAATTTATTTAATTACAAAAAATGAAGAATTCAAGGTGTTTACACAATCTATTATTGGTTAGAGATTGTTATATTGTTCCAACAGTAATCTCCTATTTATCAACGTTTTTTTCTCACACAAGCAAATTTTTGACTTCTTATAGGTGCCAAAAAGTTCTTTCCAAGATTTATGTTCTCAGCCACCTAGTTTTCGTAGATTATGCTCTAGATAAAAAATGTTTGATAATTTTTTTCCACTTTTTTACAATAGGCATAAATTATCAAAGTTTGGTAAACTTTGTTTGAAAATTATTAAAAAATCTCAAGAAATATAATTGTAACCTCTTTTTGTTTAGTTTGACAAGCCTATTTTTGTAAATTGTAAAAATTACTATGTTATAGATGGTTGAGTTTGGCTTGTACTTTACAAAATTTACACATAGGTGTTTCTTATTTCTTGTTGGGAGTTATATTTTAAACATTACTACATTATGGGGGGTTGAAAGGCACAATTTATCTTTTTTCGCTCTAGGTGTTTGTCACTATCATGGTGGAATCTAAGATGGCTAAGCTTCTCACTCCACACAACTATCATAAATGAAAACTAAAAAATGAGATAGCTACTACAACCCGAGGGACTATAGAAAATGTTTGTTGAAAAGATGCCAAAATTCACCAAGGAGTATAAAAAAATTGTATACATAAATAAAATAGATGAAGTCATGGTTTTTATTAGATTTTTTTTTTAAGATAATTTGTTGTTTCGCATTAGAGAGTGCATAACACTAAAATAAGTATAGGATGAGTTTAATGAATTGTTTAGCAGCATTAAAGAGTTTTTTGCATTGAAAATAGGTCTGTATTTGAATTGGATCTCTCTTGATGATGATCCCTTGATTAAGGACTTCCTTACTATGCTCAAATTGTTGGTATCACAATTAAAGGGTTGTGAGAGAATTTTTTATAAGGAATGTATCTTCTTGATTTTTTATGATTTGAAGGTCCCCTTTCAAGTGTTATCCTCCACATTCTACTCCACCATGGGTGCCTTAGAAATTATTTTTAAGATACCCACCTTTGAGCTGGTTTATGAAGATCTCAATAAGGAGCATTCCAAACTTATTCAATTGGATGCACTTCCTAGTTCTAAGAATCAAGGATTTATGGCTCAATCATCTAAAGGAAAGGTAGAAATAGAAGTAATCCTAAGATATAATATCCTTGGGTAGTAATTCTCCCTCTAAACCAATGTATAATAACAATTAGATTCTTCTAATAAGTTAATGCTTTTGATTAGCAGAAAAGCAAGTTTTGATGGGGGCCCAAAATGCTTTACAAAACAAGAAGGTTGCTAGAAAGAGAAGACATTAAAAAACAAGCAGCCCCATCACAAAAAGGAGGTCAAAATAATTGACAGACAAACAATAAACAAGCAGCAAACAAGCAAAAAACCAAACACCGACCAAAAAAGGAAAAACAACTATTGTAGATTCTTCAGGATCCTCATTGCCTCCAAGTCTCTAGTAATGACCTTATCATGCATTTCCACAACATCATTCAATTCCTGGACTAGAATCATTGCAGTTTTCTTAGTTTTGCTTATGGTCCAGATACATGGGCCAACATCTGTGCCTTTGTCTAGGTTTTCCAATAGGGTTTCATCCTCCAAATCATGCACATCTTTCCCTTTGAGCAACGACTTCCCAGTCCATTTTTGAGCTTTCTCATTTAACACAATCAACCCCTCCACATTATTTTGAAGAGAATCATGGCTAACATTGACAAGAATGGACATGTCCTCATGAATCTTAGTCATTTTCTACTTAAGAGTAGAAATTCTAGAATCATGATCCTCCCTCAATTTTTTGCATCAATCTCCATTTTATTGAGGATATCATTCATGTTTTTGACCCTATTAACCACAATCATCTCTAATTTACTGTTATTGGTAAGATCCACATTGTAGTTAGCCAAATAATCCATCTTGATATTAATCTGTTTGACTTCATTAAAAAGCATAAAGAGGTTGCTAGTCCCCTCCTTAGCCATTCTAGAGACATCATTCAAATCAAACAACTCCCAATTCATATACCCTCCCTGAAAGGTATTATATTTATTGGGATAACCATTGAATAACTTACCGCTAGGAGAATCCATCTTAACTTTACCTTTACCCATGTAATCCACACCAACAGGGGACACGTCTATATCTACCACCTTATAAGATATCTTCACTCAAACAACTTCAGAGGCCTCCTTGTTCTCACGATTTCCTTTCTCCATCATGACTTTGTCTTGAACCTACTCCTTTCCAACCAAAGGAACATCCAAGGTAACAACTTCCTTATCCTTACCCAAGCCCAAATTTGGGGAATTCTTACCAGCAAAGGTCTTCCCCACTTCCTATTCTCACCTTCCCCTGTCAGAATCCTCTTTTTCACTCCATAAGGGAGGGATGAATCTGCCTTCTTCAAACTTTGACTCCCTTTCCTCACCTTGATTGAGCCTTTAATCCTGGACCCAATTGAAGGAGAAACCTCCATTTCCAAATCAATGTGTGAGCTGCCAGACTAGGAAGGGGAAGCCTCTTTCTTGGCTCTTTTCCTGGATGGATTGAAAAAGTCTTCTTGGGGTCCATAGTACTCCTCAAAAGAACCTGACCCAACATCCTCTTCTTCATAATCATCAGATTCGTCGCTCATTTCAAAATTAGAGGGTAAATCCTCAAGCTTACAAGCTTTGTTCACTTTGGGAGCTTCAATTACATACCTAGCTTTAATATGCTCCATAATCATGAGCATTAACCCCTCATGCAAATAGGGGTTATTAGGGTTCTTTCTAAACTCTAGGATGCCATTTTCTAGAGACAAGAGCAGACAAAAAGGAAACAAAACCAACTTATTATGTCTAAAATGGTTGAGGAGCGTGAAATGATAACCATAAATGGCAGAGAACGTACTATCCAAGGTGAAGTACTACATAATCTCCATCGCCACCTCCCACCAAATGGCATTTATAGATAGTTGATCATAACCTCTACACCCCAACTTCTTAATCTTCCCTTTTCCATTGTCTTTCAAGAAGGTAGCCATCACCGATTTGGAAGCCACCCTCTCCCTATAAAACTTCCTACCTTGAGTGGGTAGACAAGTAACCTCTGCAATAAAATCCTTAGTAATATTAATCTCCACCCAAAAAATTCTCAACATCCTATTATGCCACCCATTGACAAACTCCAAAGAAACCTGAGTGTCGAAACCATGTAGCTTTAGCATGAAGGGCATAACCCCTCCCTTCTCAAGGATTCCCCAAACTAAGCCATTAGCCTTTGTATCCTCACAAGTAATGGGATTCGTCATGCACCTATTGTTGAATTTAGGTGATCAGATTTAGTGCACATAAAATAATTCAAAATCAGAGGCAATAACACAACAGTTACCTTGGGAAAACCCTCGTCTTGAGGGAGAAAAACCCAACAACAAATATCTCTCTTATATATAAAATAATGGCAATAAGTCTCTTTACAAAGAGGCCACACACAAGGCCAATATCAGTACCAGCAATGGCTGTAGAACAATCAAATAATCTGCTCTTACTTGATCTCTGATCTGCACTTACAAAAAATCTCAATCTGCTCTTGGTAGAATTCGCACTTCTCTCTTGAAGAGTTCGCTCTTGACAGAATTCACTCTTGACAGTATGAAACTGCTCTTCAAAGATATTCGCAATCTCTTGAACAGATTCGCACACAGCTTAGATATAATTCGTACTCAGCACTTGGAGAAAGTTCACACTTGCTTGATGTTCGCCCTATATGACATGTTCGCACTTGATCAGATTGAACTTTATGTGAATAGCTGAATTGCACTGGATGGTACACACTATATGAAGTTCACTGATTAAATAACCGAACTCAGCTGGCTGATTACAATGGGCGAGTCAAGGTGTATGTATATACATCTTAGAGAGGTCGCACCTCTTCTCATCATAAGGTCGGCCAGAGTAACTATCAATTACAATTCAATAATGTCGGCCTCAATATAAACATAAACAATATAAGATAGGTCAGCCTTAATAACATATGTCGGCCTTGGTAAATGTTCACACCTCTTCACAAGAGGTCAGCCACCTTATGATAAATCATGAATGTCCTTTAATGATAGTCAGCCTCAATTAAATGTGTTCTAATAAAAGATCAACTCGATTTCTTTTATGTCGGCCATGAGATGAGTATAATACAAGACAATGAATGTAAATTGAATAGCCAACAACTATCTTCAATTTATGTCTTCCAAGAAAGTGCTGAGCTAGAAGGAGCTACCGAAGCTGCTAATACATTAACACTCCCTCTCAGCTAGGGAGAGAATTTCCAGCTGCACAATATAAGTCATCTCAATATGAGATCCATCAGCCATCATTGCCTGCAATCAGATATAAAGAGAGAAGTATCACCTCAATGTGATATCAACCATCACATGGTTAAGTACTAGTGTTCATCACTTGCGTGATGTTGTCACCTCAACGTGACTTTCACCATGGCTCTCCTAGAGGGTGAAACACAAGTACAAAAAGATCATCACAGACACTCTCTCACATGATGTTGTCATGGAGTCACACACATGACATCCACCATGACTCAGCTCAAAGGGTGGAAACGAGGGCTTTCACCTCAAATTCTTCCGTCATAGAAGAAAGTGCCATAGAAAGTACAAGTGTTCATCACTTGCGTGATGTTGTCACCTCAAGTGACTTTCACCATGACTCTCTTAGAGGGTGAAACACAAGTACAGGATATGTCATGGAGTCGCACACATGACATCCACCATGACTCTCTCAGAGGGTGGAAACAAGGGCTTTCACCTCAAATTCTTCCGTCACAAGAAAATGCATTAACAAGGGATTTCACCTCGAACTTCTCTCACAGAGAAGAACTCATTAAGCAAGGCTCACTGATACTGAGACTCATACTCAGTCAAGGCTGGATTCTCCACCATACCAAGCTTGTCTCGAAAGTATACAAACTTTATCCTGGTGAGAGGCTTGGTGAGAATATCTGTCGTCTGCTCATCAATGCTAATGTACCTCAATTGTACAGCCTTCTGCAGTACCATATCTCTAATATAGTGGTACTTGATCTCAACATGCTTGGATCTGTCAGGATTGACAGAAGGCTTCACACAACTCTGATTATCACAATGAATAATAGTAGGCTCCTTTGATTGTCCAAACAATCTTGCAAGGAGTTTACGAAGCCACACTGCTTCCCGAGTTGCCATGCAAGCTGCAATGTACTCAGCCTCTGTTGTACTCAATGCTACAGAAGACTGCTTCCTGCTGCACCAGGAAATCATAGCAGAACCCAAACTGAAGCAACAACCAGAGATGCTCTTCCGATCTATGACACAACCTGCCCGATCAGAATCAGTGAAACCAAGTAACTCCAAGTCTACATCTGAAGTATACTTCAACCCATATCCAATTGTGCCACACAAGTATCTCAGGATATGTTTAGCTGCAACAAGATGTATCTATCTCGGATCACACATAAACTGGCTAAGTGCACTCACTGCATAGCAAATATCAGGTTTAGTGTTAACTAGATACATCAAGGATCCAGTCAGCTATTTGCACAATGTAGGATCCACCAAATCTGAACTAGCTACAGCCTCCGGTTGGTTTCCATAGGTGTAGATATGGATTTACAATTCATCATGCCAAATATCATAAGTATATCAATGGTGTAATTTTCTTGAATTAGAATCATCTCATCTGGTTTCTGCCAGACTTCTAATCCAAGGAAGTAATGCATGAGCCCAAGGTCCTTCATCTCAAGTTCTGAAGTCAACTCCTTCTTACACTCAAGAATCAGGTGATCTTCTCCAGTAAGGATTAGATCGTCAACATATAAAACCAAAATTAATGCATCACCATTGATTACCTTGGAGTAGAGATTTGAATCAGCATCATTCTTTAAGAAGCCCAAACTTGACCGGTATCGATTAATCCTTTCGTACCATGTGCAAGGAACTTGCTTAAGACCATACAAGGCCTTCTTCAACATGTGACTTCTTCCCATGAACCTCGAAATAGTGAGCAACAGGAGCAAATGTTTTTTTTCATAAACAACTCCCTCTTTCTGTGAAAACCCACGAGCTATGAATCTTGCCTTGTACTTCTTCAATGCTTTCATCTGCATCTTTAAGTACGGGCTGTCCTCTCAGAACACTCTATTCTTACAACATTACAGTCTTCACTTCTTCTGAGCAAGTCACAAAACTCCCTCTTGATTCCTACTTCGGAGATTGCAAAGAAGACTTCTAGAAGTGAACTAACTCAGTCTCATGGCTGCAAGTTGTTTGAACATTTCTTTGGTCGGCATGATTCCCTCACAAGATGCCTCAAGCTTTTCATCACTAAGCAGTTTCTCATCTCCTTCTTGCTCCTAATTCTATAAAGGAAGCATTTTAGAGAGCGATTATTAACAGTTTATGACAATCCAAAGAAATATCATACAAGGTTTACTATCTCAGATTATAGCATGAACACATAAGAATTTATGCATAATGTTAGAACATGAATAAGTAAATCATTCTGAAAGAGAAATATATCAAAAGATCAAACTAAAGGGATAAGGAAACTTATCTTTATATAATTTGATATAACTCTTTCTTTCATCTTTTACTCCTCTCGAGAGTGCCAAACTCAGCACAACAAAAAAACAATCTGCACAACTACAGATTTCTTGGATGCATTATGCAGTTAGCATGTAGAACCAGCTCTCTCCAAGAGTCAAGTCTCTAACACAGTTCATGCATTAGAGAATGATATCGATGTGATCGACCTATCACAATACAATTCTCTTTTTCATCTCAAAGTCACACTCAGAGATCTACATGACTAGCATGAAACAACTCACAATAAATAATTTGAAATCTTCAACGAATCTTTATGCTAGAGATCACAACTCAAGAGAAATCACTAACTCTCTTTCCTAAGATCCAACTAAATGAAGTTCAAACTAGAAAGGTGATTTCAACAAAATAAAGAATACTTATCTTCTTTAATATTCTGATGAATGCAATGATTGAACATAGTATGCTATTCTTATACTTAGATCAATCCATAGATTTCATGACTCGAACACAGACCCATGGCAAGATTAAATTTGAACAAGGCCTATGACTGCTCAAATTTACAATGCCTTCGTTTCCAACTGCAATCCACTAGGTTATGCAACATGCTTACTAGCAACACCCAAAGTGTTAGAGATAGATAGGATCATCACTCGAAAGACTTTATCAAATCTGCACAACTTAGCAGACTGAGATTCACATAAAAAATATAAATAACAACAAAACAAACACTTATCTCTTGAAATCAGAATCTCCTTGAGTGTAGTGTTGAAACTGGAATACAGAAAACAATTGGACATGATGCTCGTCAAATCACCAGCCTAATATCAAACATATGATCTGAAAAAATAGCACTCCGCTAGCTCACATAGGCATGACTGTGACAATAATAATATGCTACAGGAAAACATAGATATGATGTTCCTGAAGACTAGATAGCTTCTTCCCATAGCGCTAGCAAAATCAGATGGCTTCTTCCCTGAAAACCTGGAGCAGATTGCAAGTGGTTTCCATCTCTGGTGAACAAGTCATGCAACTAATCTGATCACGATCCTCAAACCCGCTCTGATACCATGTTGAATTTAGGTGATCAGATTTAGTGCACATAAAATAATTCAAAATCAGAGGCAATAACACAGTAGTTACCCTGGGAAAACCCTCCTCTTGAGGGAGAAAAACCCAGCAACAAAGATCTATCTTATATATAAAATAATGGCAATAAGTCTCTTTACAAAGAGGCCACACACAAGGCCAATATCAGTACCAGCAATGGCTGTAGAACAATCAAATAATCTGCTCTTACTTGATCTCTGATCTACACTTACAGAAAATCGCAATCTGCTCTTGGTAGAATTCACACTTCTCTCTTGAAGAGTTCGCTTTTGATAGAATTCACTCTTGATAGTATGAAACTACTCTTCAAAGATATTCGCAATCTCTTGAACAAATTCACACACAGCTTAGATATAATTCGTACTCAACACTTGGAGAAAGTTCACACTTGCTTGACGTTTGCCCTGTATGACATGTTTGCACTTGATTAGATTGAACTTTATGTGAATAGTTGAACTGCACTGGATGGTACGCACTGTATGAAGTTCTCTGATTACAATAACCGAACTCAGCTGGCTGATTACAATGGGCGAGTCAAGGTGTATGTATATACATCTTAGAGAGGTCACACCTCTTCTCATCATAAGGTCGGCTAGAGTAACTATCAATTACAATTCAATAATGTCGGCCTCAATATAAACATAAACAATATAAGATAGGTCAGCCTTAATAACATATGTCGGCCTTGATAAATGTTCACACCTCTTCACAAGAGGTCGGCCACCTTATGATAAATCATGAATGTCCTTTAATGATAGTCGACCTCAATTAAATATGTTCTAATAAAAGATCAACTTGATTTCTTTTATGTCGGCCATGAGATGAGTATAATACAAGACAATGAATGTAAATTGAATAGCCAACAGCTATCTTCAATTTATGTCTTCCAAGAAAGTGCTGAGCTGGAAGGAGCTACCGAAGCTACTAATACATTAACACCTATCACCTCCCATTATCAATAAAACACAAATGGTTGCAGCTTCCATCCTAAGATAGAAAACAACTGAAAGAAAATGAAGAATCTAGAAAGAGAGGAGGAAAATAACACCTAGAAAGTGTAAGACTAACAACCCTAGTACTGAGTGTCATCATGGTCGTAACCCTCAAGAAATTTCCCCAATCTCTCCCACAATTACTAAGATATCCACAAAACTCCATAAGTCTTTTCACATCAAAGAGGAAATTATGAGGTGATAAGCTATTACCTCTAAGTTCTAACCCGCCATCCAACATGAGAAACATGTGATTTTTGATCATTTTAACAAGAGTTTGAATTTCAATGGGGATTAAGTCATTAGAGTCCCAATGCCTAGGAGAGGACACTCCCAAATCTGCAAGGTAGTCGACTAAGCAATTGGCATCTCTATAAACTTGGGAGACATACAAATATTTGAAGGAGTTTAATATGGAGATATAATCCTCAATTATATGCTCAATTGACTGAGAAGGAGGATTGACCTTATTAAGACAATTAACAACATTCAGAGAATCTCCCTCCAACTAGATTTTTCTAATCCCCTTCTCTTGAGCAAGTTTTAAACCATGATAGGCTGCAAAAGCTTCTGGAAAGTGGTTTGTCTAGGTTCCCAAAGGGAGCTTCTAAGACTAGTGTTTCCTTTGAGATAAAGAAAAAATGTGACCCTTGCAAATTTTATGGCATTCTTGGTCATAATGAATCTAAATATTCTTTAGAGGAAGCCATGTAGTGGAATAATATTTTTATCTCCAAAACCTCTTGTACAAGTAAAGGGTAAGCCATTTCTATCTGGGTTTAGCATGGTTCATCATCACATGATTAGATACTTGATATTAGTGTTTCTCACCATATGACACACATGATATTCTTCTTCAATTTTTGAAAGCAATGCTTCTCATATTACAATGGGAAACTCTTCATATATTCCAATTTTAGGATTGGGTATTATCTAGTTTGTAGAAGGTTGCAATATTGATGTTCTCCTATTTTAGATATTTTAATAACCTTATTTTTATATATCAAATTAATCATTATTGTAAGGGAAAGATAGTTGATTTTACTCCACATGATGTGATCATTTGAGAGTTGTAGGATGTTGAGATTGTTGTCACTTCATGGAGTGTTGATTGTGGTTTCCATTTGTATAGGTTTGATGGTTTTGAGTCTTCATTAGGATCATCCCTAATTACATGTGTAGATTATTCAAGAAAGCTTTATCAAAATGATATGGCCATCTAAATTATAGGTATCATTAGCATTTGAGCACATAAGATATGGTTATTGATCTTCCTAAGATTTCATGTATTGAAGGAGTTTGTCAAAGTTACGTTCTTGGAAAACATCACTAGGACCCATTTCCCAAGGGTAATGCCTCACATGCTAAATCACCCTTGAGTCAATTCATCATGATCTTACAACACTTTTAACTATTTTTTTTAATGGCAAAGTATATGCTTTCCTTTAATAATGGCTTCTCAAAACACACATGGGTGTAATCACAATGCACACAAGTGTACTTTCTTAAGTACACGAATGAGGTATTTACTATTTTATGAATATTTGAGCATTATTTAAGAAGCATTATGTTATTTATATAGGGTGTATCCACATAGATAATGGGGGAATATGTGAATAAGTCATTTTATGACTTTTTAGAGAGAATGGTATTCAACATCAATACTCAATTTCTTACACTTCTTAGCAAAATGATGCAATTGAATGAAAGAACAAAACTTTATGGAGATGACCATTTGCACGATTCAATCCAAGAACATGGTACCAACTCCTGGTTTAAGCAATGAATTGTGCCACTTACATTTATAACTACATAATCCACAAGGTAGTACATGTTTCAAACCTACAAATAGGAAAAAAAATATAATGATTTAGAAGCAATTAATTATGGGAAAGGTGAAAACCATATAATCAAACGCCAATTTTAAACCTATAGATAGGAAAAAGTATAATCTTTTAAAAAAATTTGTTTCAATTTTAAATTATTAATAATATTACATTTTTAACGGTAAAATTTACATATCCATGTCATTTCCCATATAGTCTTGTTGGCAATTTTGAGGAAATATATTAATAAATATACATACTGATAAATGGATCAATATTGTGTGAGGTTTGGGTCATTCTCCTAGAATTTACCCATTAATATACACTCATATTCCCATGCACTTGGAACCATATTATCCTTATACATCCATATTCTCATACATTCACTTAATCCTTACACATATCACACATATTTGTACACATACCTAGTTATAGTTGTTATCCACCTAGATTTGTATATTTTCCCATCGAGGGTCATTTTCATGGTCATGAGGTCAACCTTGTAGTTGCAAACTTGATCCTTATGTCAAAAATTTAAATTTAAATTCTACCAATTAGCCTCCTTTATTTTCTCCCATAAGATAACTAAGCAGATATTTTATGAAATTTGATTTCGTGTCCTAGTATTTAAAGGAATATTTAATTCATTCATTTTAATCAACTACGAATCTTTCATACCTCAAGCATTCTAGAACATTAAAGGAGTAATCAATAGTAAAATATTTAAATTTACTGCAATAAAAGGAGTAAGAGATTTTCTTACATTATTCTCGGTCCCTTACCTACTATCTTCAAGTCTTTTCATAGATTTCTAGGGGTTGAACTAGGAGAACACATCTCCTTGAAACATAATCACAGTCATTCCAAGGCATTTATAAATACTATCATCCCTAAGATATATAAAATGACTAGAGAAAATGAAGATAATCTAGGTGAACAATGGAAAAAATTATAAATTACATAGGGTTGAGTCTATACTGAGATAAAAAAATCCACTACCATAGACGACCTAAACTTGCATCTTTATCTTAGACATGGAATGGATCCAACATAGGTTCTAAGTCATTCACTAATTGATTAATCACATTTCTTGAACTTGTACAAGCTAGGATTTTGAATCTTCATCAAAGGTATACATTCTTTGATCATAGAGTTAAGTACCATCCTTTGCTTTTACTTTCCTAAAAAAATGGTTCTAATTATCTAATATACCAATTCCTAACCATCATTAGTTTTTCTTTTGATTCGTAAATATATTTATTGATTATCAAAAAAGGATTACATTCATTTCCAATTTTAGTCTAATAAAATGTAGACCACCCCAAACCACCCGACAACTATCAAAACCTAGCACAGCCACCAATCTACACTAACCGAGCCCTGCACCTAATTCACACCCCTAAACAAATAACCGCCCTACACCCAGACAACCGATACAGACCACAGAGACCCAAGCATATGAACACAAAACTAGAGAACCTACTAGTTAGTCCACCCATAAAACACCATCGACAATCAGGAAATCACAGAAGAGACGATGCCAATCCACCCCACCAGATGGCTCTAGAAAGAGATAATTCTTGAGGAAAATCAATCTGCACCTCGCGGCCCATTCACGGAGTCACCAAAGCTCCTCCCCAATGATATCTAGTATGAAAGGATACATATCAATCCTCTCACTAGGAACCAGAGCACGCTGAAGGTCACGAGGACACGAAATCCCAACACCCAACACAACAACAATTATAACATTCATATCCTCCTCCAAGAAATTAACATCACCATAGCCCATGGCACCTCTAAGTCTAGAAGCGCAACAAGAAACTTCACAACAATGTCTGCATTCATCCGCCACCGCTCAGTCGTGCACATGAATTCTTCACCCAACATAACTTTTGCCACTCCCACCACCAATTCATCCCAAACTTTAAATGCCCATGTTGAATCCTTCCATAAAACGCCCACAATTTTCTACCAAACGACAGACTTATGGGAGTCTCCATCATTTCCATTGGAGATAATGCAAGGCCACCAAAGCCTTATGACTATTTAACCTTAAAAAAACTCCTATATCCCATCAACACCATTTCCCACACCACCCCGTCCTTCGACAGGCTGTCATAATAACTAGGCCGAACGGACAACCAATGCAAATCTTCCGCCACCCTCCTGCATTTAATGCCTATTGTCACCCAACTCTCCAACTTAACTGTGCCAACCAACCTAACCATCATTATTTAATCTAGGTTGGTTCGTGCTTAATTGATTGCATTTACTTAATTAACCTAGGTTAACATAAAGGAAAGTTATTTTTTCCCTTAAAAATTTGTTGAACCCATTTGATCTTACATGACTTTGTTTCCTTAAAAAATCACCACATTTATATTTTATTTAGTTTACATTCTATTGCTAAACTTGAACTTTCCCTTATATCCTTATGCTTTATTAATATATATTTTTCTCAAGGTTTAGTGTTTAGATCTATACTCCCTATTTTTTACCCACCCATGTATTAACTTTAAGATTTTCATTTTCCACTTATTTTCAAATCTAATGTATCTCAACAGTTGCTTTCCCCTTGCCATATTATTGCATTACAAGTTCTGCTCATGATCCTTGTCTTTCATTGAGAATATATACTCATTCAAACCCTAACATGGTTATCCAAATTTATAATAATGATAACTTTAATGTTAGTCATATCAAGATAAAATTAGTTTACCACAAAGACTATGACCATGATGAACCTGTGGCCCAACAAGAGATTTTTCTTACAAGGTGAGTTTTGATTGATGTATCAAAATACGGTTCATCACCATCATGATCTTCCTACTTTTATAATTTTCAAAAGTATCATTTTTTTTCAAAGAGTAGCAATATGAGGAAAATATGAAACAAGTTGCTACCACTTCTTCAACTCCTTCATTTAAACTAAATTCTTTTTAGAAGTTTACTAAAAAAATGAATATATGCTTACAAACTTGTTGAGTTTTGATTTACCTACACTCTCTCCCATCCGTCCATTGAATTTCAACAAATCACTCCTTGGAGCATATAATTATCAAGTATTTTGTAAATATAATCGAGTTAAAGGTTATTATAGAAAAAAAATGCATGGGTCATAATCATAAAGTACATGACATCATTGACAACAACATCATCAAAGTTGAGGGGTTAATGATAATGTAAGTAAATTTATTGTATCTCCTAATAATTGATACAAATCTATTTCCACATCATTCACATAACATCAAAGTACACGGTATGGATGATAATGATGAAAATGTGGAAAATGAGAATAGTTCACACAAGTAGGATTTTGTGAGGAATAGAGAGTTTAATGCTACATATTGTTCTCTTATTTCACCATTTATTATGTTTTTAGACGAGGAGGTCACGTAAAACAATTACTGTGGTCCATTATACATATTGAGTAATTTAACACATCACCTACTGAGTTTCTTATTGATCCAACATGCTAATATAACTTTTGTACTAAAGAAGCATTTTTCAATACTCATATTAGACATCAAAGTATATGTGTACATTATATAACATCATTTAATATCAAAAGGAAGCAGAGGTGTGGAATGTGCTTCCTACACTAATCTATTAGAAGTATGTGTAGAAATTAACTTTATCATATATTCACAAGGAAATAAACACAAAAGAAATATACCATAATACATCAATTCACATGGGAGAAACCTTTTTAGGAGGAATAAACTACACTTCAAAGACCCTTAATGTATTATTTAGTAATAAGATGGTTACAATACATTTGTACAATATAAGCCTTTATAGGAGCATTACCAACAAGACATTTGGAATTATTTTGGTAGAGCATACTAATACCTACAAAATTTACTTTATAATCCCCATCTCAAGAACCCAATAAATAGGAGAATTAATACATGAAACCATCGAATGGTAATTAGGAAACAATAAGCTAAAACCACCAAAAAATGTGGTACCCAAATCACTAGTACAAACATATAATGCCCAAATCCCAATACAAGTCCACATGCTAAAATGACATATTCCACTATCATAAGTTTGTCATAATCCACTCACCAACTTGGATGCTCTATTTATGGCTCTATTACCACTCTTCAAAGATGCCTTACAACATGCCATATAATACATGTCATAAGTTTATCAACAAGTGTAACTACCTCTTACAACCCTCTTATGTATCATATATGATCTTACATTTCTAATGTGGGAGGCCCCACTTTTGGATTCCATAAATCTTGACTGAGGAAGTCAATTGAGTCTTTCTTATAAACAAATATCTTGAAGAGGTCCATGCCACCATAAACATCTTACTTGATAAAGGCCCATTTTTTATTTTTTTTCAAGGCCAAAATCAAACTCTAGAGCCCTAAAAGTTACATTTTTGTGTTCTATAGTATACAAATTATTCTTTTTTGTTCTTAAGACTAGGATGCAAGGTTGAGACACCTTTCCTAATAAAAAAGAACAATAGAATGTTTAGTTTATTAGATATATGGATTGATTTAGATCCCATTCCATTACATATTATATTGTTTATGATATTATACATATACTACTTCAAGATGAATGCCATTTGATTGACCTTCTACTAAATTTGTTTCTTGTAATACACCTACCATTTGTATACCATCAACATATTTAGTAGAAAAAAATATTACCACAAATTGCATGCCACATCATCCAACATTATCTAGTTGTAAACTACTTGCAATTATAGCTAAGCTACTACTTAAACATGCCTTACAACACTAATATGTCCTAGGTGAGAGTTGAGCCTTTGGTCTCCAACATGAGAACCAATAATTCCAACCACCCGAACACAATCCCATTGGCATGAATAGTGGAATGTTAATCAATGCATTGGGTTATATTATTTTACAACTAAGAGTTGGACCTAAACAATTACCAAATTTATGTAATATGATACCATCCATCGATAAATTTGGTATATTGCTTGGAATACCACATATTGCTCAATGCAAATTTATCCATTCTATTTTGCATCAATGTGTCAAGTTTGTACATAAAAGAAAAGTGATAAATATTAAAAAGGCTCATTGCAACTCTATTTGATGCTATTCATTTTACATTAGACACATTTGAACACCCCAAGATATACCTTATGAAAGGCATCACACTACATGATTTATACAAGATACATTTTTTATGGATTACAAATAATTCAAAATATTTTATGGATTACAAATAATTCAAAATATGTTGGATAAATATTTTCTAAGTTCAAATAACCCTTAAATTGTCTAAGATCTACGTTCAATAAGCACAAAGGGACTTGATATATATGCATTCTTATGATCCTTATGAAGAATGCATTACTCATGTACTAAGAAATAAAGAATATATCAAATGAGAACAAAATAAGCAAAATTAGCACAAGTACATGGATTTCATACACAAAAAACTATATGGAAACCAAAACAAGAAGCTATGGTGCATCAAATTCCTATCTTTACACCATGACCATGATGCAAGAAATAATATGTAAGGAAGAAAATGCCTAATATTATACCTATTAGACATGTGAAATTATACTTAACTTGAATAAATGTTAAGAAGAAACACATGCAATTGAAAGAATGAGAAGATAAATTACATGACCATTTTTAAGATGAAGATTATCTATTTGATAAGCAACAATGTCTAATGCCAAAGGGGGCACTTAAGGAGATTGTTCAGTGATTTACAAGTACCATTATAGTGTATACATACATATACTAATGGATTATATGTCACTTCTTTTATCTTTTGATTTCTCCCTTTGTCTTTTTGCCTTGATATTTTTTTTATTATACGGGCTGTTTGTTGTGTTTTGTACACTCATTTCACCTTCTATATTTGTTTACATGATTGTTTCCCTCACTTGGGGGGCACTTTGGTTTAAATTTTATTCTTTATTCATGTTTTATCTTATGCATATCGACATCCTTTTTTCCACATCTTTGCTTCATATACTTTTTTTTTTCTTCTACTCCACCTCCCCCTAAATTGCATTGATCTTTTTCCTCCTTCACCTTTTGGTACCCACTCTTGATTTTTATACCTATTGATTTTGCTATTTTTTTCTTAATACCTTAAATTCTTATAAATAATTTTATGCTTTTTACACATTTTATTTTATTTTATGTTTCCCATGCTTTGCCTATGTATTTCATGCTTCTCATTGTACCCATGACACTTATTTTACTTTAACATTTACACTTTACCATTACCTCTTATTTT
Source organism: Sequoia sempervirens (assembly GCA_007258455.2). Taxonomy (NCBI): domain Eukaryota; kingdom Viridiplantae; phylum Streptophyta; class Pinopsida; order Cupressales; family Cupressaceae; genus Sequoia; species Sequoia sempervirens. The sequence goes on from VDFB02329734.1 coordinate 46,035, forward strand.
AATTGCCTTGACTATCATACATCATGCTTATTATAGCTTATGTGTTTGTCCTACATTGATAATTCATGCTTATTAAAGGGCCCATACATTTATCCTATATTGATTCATCATGATTTAATCATAATTACACACACAACCTTGGTACCACACATTCACTCAGCCTACACAATTGTCTCCTTTCAACACATGCCATTCAATCTTAGCACAACTTTATGCATAAATTTATCATGTAACACAAATTTGCACATTACCACTTGACTGTATAGTCCTTGTGAATCCTTAGACAACACTGTTCACCTTCATAACACGACCTTGCATATAGGTACACATGCATTCAATTAGCTATGTTTAGTTCATCATTACACATGCTTGACATGTGGTTGTGCCTATACCACATGATCATGCCAAATAACTAGCACCATATGGATTTATACCTAGTTCCACTCTATATAAAATAAAAATAATATACATGTTTGAAACCTACCACCATCCTATCCACATGTAAAGTGCATAATATGTGTATGACATCTATCAATATATTATTGAGGGCCTAGTTAATGACCATTTATGTAAATATTTATACTATATAAGGTACATAAAAATAAGATCAAACCAATTTAACATTATTACACACATATCATTGTACATATCCTTTCATACAATACATTTACAATAGAAAGTCTCCATGTGTGAAATGTGTATTTACATTTTAATCTAGGGTGTCATATGTGTGTTCTACAAATCCTATAGGTTACAAACTTTAGTTTAGATATTTTTCCTTTGACCCACTTAGATCAAATCACAACATGCTTATTAAAGCTTGTGCATTGAGGACCTACGTTGATACACCATACTTTCTAGATTCACTTGTTTAGCCTATCTTTCAATATCATAATTTTGGAGCTTACATTTTGAGTTACTTTTACTTTGAGGGCATCATGCCTTCCCTCTCTATACTTTTCACCTTCATTATTTTACCTTACATTAAAGGCATCATGCCACATTACATATCTTACCATTTATTTCTTATACATCAAGGTCATCATCCCTTCCCCCACATGTTATCCATTTGCTACTTATATACACTAGGGACATCATTTAATCCACACTATTGTGTGGTCACCCTCTTGGATGATGCATTGAGGGTATATGCCAAGTTTTAGTGTTTTATGTACTTACATGTGTGTTTTTGGCCATTGAGGGCCACAACACCTATTCAAATTTCCCATGCTAGGGGAAACCTTAGCTCCTCGATACTATTTCCAAATCATATATGCTTACTATAACTTATCATTCTAGATGTTACATATGCTTATTACATGATCTATTCATTATATAGCATATTTATTTGCATGATTTGTATGTTTACATTGTCATCCATAGAAGATGTCTAATTATTTCATGTATGTTTTCCCCTCTCCTTCAATTCATTTCCTCTTATGGATGCAAAAAAATGAAGAGGGGGATATATTGCCACTAACAATTCCCATGTTGAGCATTTAAGTAGCAATAGGTGTTACATAAACTCATTTATTGTGACTGAACAAAGTATTATTATATGACATGATTTTTTCCCCATGTACCTTGCCATCCTATGGTCACTCTGCCAAACAATCTATTTATCATCTTTGAAACAAGCATAATTTTCCTAGCATTACTCATTTCCCATTGTTCCTATTTCCTTGGACATAGGTGGCAAGTTCCTATTTGACCCTAATTTTCACTTTTGAGATATAAGCTACTCATTGGATATTTTTTCTTTGTTTTACAAGTTCCCATAGAGATTGTATATTAAAGGACACACTTACATGATGTTACCTTGTATCGTGCATTAATTTTTATGGAGCCCTTTCATATCCTTTGATGTCTAAATATTAACTCTACACATGTGTTTATGAGTGCTACACACTTTGAGTTGCATGTGAATTTTAAGATTCACACATACTTCAAAGTGGGAGAAAAAAGTAATTGTGAAATTTACATACCCATTGTATTTTATTTGGTCTTATACCCATTTCTGATGAAATATCTTGATACATTTACATATTAACAAATGGTAAATTTTTTTGTAAACTTAGGCTTGTTACCCCAACCTTTACCCATTCACACACATACACACACATTTTTGCATTCACTAAGGCACCACTTTAAGTTTATATGTGGGCCATATTTTGATATGTTTACCTAATCCTCACATTTATTACACCTATTATCTACCCAAACTTGATTGTTTTCTTGTCTAGGGTCATTTCCATAGTTGCAAGGCTAACCTTATAGGAATGGACTTTACCCCTATCCTTCCAAAATTGAAATTCAACGTTTGGTCTATCAACTCCTTTGTTTTATTGCACTAAGCCAACTAAGTACATGTGTTTTGTTAAACTTGATGTTATGTGCTAGTATTTAAAGACATTCAATGCATTCATTCCAATAATACAAAGATTTCTTATCTCTCAATCATTCTAGAGATTAAAGCAATAATTCATAGTGAAAAATCTAAATTTGGTGTTCTAGAAGGTGTAATAAAAATGTATACAACATATTAGTGCCCTCACATGTTCTCTTTGAGACTTTTCACACATTTTCAAGAGTTGACCTAGGATAAAACATATCCTTGTGACATAATTGTAGTCCTTCCAAGATGTTTCTAAACATTGTTGGCCCTCAAATATTAAAAAGAAGTAGAGCATACAAAGATCATATGGGTGAGTAATGGAGTAGAACTCTACATTGCACAAGGTTGGGTCTAGAATAAGAGGACAAATATGTAGCTAAAGACTTGACCTAGACTTACAATCTTGATTCTAAATAAAAGACATATCCAATACAAGTTCGAAGACATTCAATGATAGAGAGATCACATTTACCAAATTGCTATAAATTAAATTCCTAAATCTTCACCAAAAGTTTACATTCTTTAGTCATAAAATCAAATACCATCCTCCTTTATATTTACTCTTTAAAAAACAATTATTACAAATATCTAATTTACAAATCCTAACTACCATTACTTAATCTAAACCAATTCATACTAATAAATTATATTTACTTAATTAACCTTAAGGAAAAATATTTTTGCCTTACAATTTTTAATTTTATTTTTATATTAGCTTTTTTCATTTTTTCCCTTCTTATGTTTAACTTAGTTTATTTACTTTTTATTATTTTTTGATTTTTAAAACTTTTTTTCCCCTCTTTTTATAAGTTTTGATTTATTGATGTAAATAAATGAATAGAGTTCATTTATTTAAATATTTAAGATTTTAAGGATAAATAAAATTTAAAAATAAATTAAATTATGTTGAAGAAATAATGAACACACATATTTTTAGGAAGTTGGATTATAAAAAGATGAAATACAATCAATAAAAAAGAATATTTGAAAGTACTAATGCCAAATTAAATGCCTCACATCAAGGAACCTATAAACTAAAATTACAATAAATTATTTATTCAAGAATACCAAAACTAATAATAATCACAAGTGAATTTGAGTAGACCAAGCCCAAAATAAAGCCAAGCATAAAATTTCAAGAGGTCTCGAGTTCAAATTAGACTTAAACATGTTGT
>VDFB02329735.1:0-12780 GCA_007258455.2 Sequoia sempervirens
TTGCTGAAGGCTTAAATTTGAAACTACTAATGACATTTGATGCAGAATGTTTGTGGAAGACTTGATTTGAAACTGATTGTCTATATAGATTAGACCACATTTTGTTTGGTGCTTAAAAGGAACAACTATCTTTCTTCACATAGCTTTAACTAGGGGGTTAACAAACTTTTTTTTTTCATTCTTGTAAGATGGTAGGTATTATTCTCTCACCTTGTGCAAACTTGGTGATCAAAAATCCAAACCCATCTATTTTTGTGTTTATCCCTTAGAGGGGCTTGCCTCGCAAGAGGGAACGACTCCAACTAGTTTTTCGCTTAGGCCAATATATAAAAGGATAAGACTAAACTGTCAAGTCTTCACGATAGTCTTTTTCCTTGCTATACAGTGTCACTCGAAATAGGGTACCTACTGTAAAATGTATAAGAGCCCCTAGTAGAGTGATTAAATCCCTAAGTGGCTTGTTGGATGCTTGTGGGGAGTTGTGTCCCTGAGTATTCACTAAAAGAGCCAACTATTTCAGTAGCCCAAAATCCTTCTATTTGTTGGCGTAGGAGGTTGGACCTCTGAAGCCATCCCACACTTTCACGGTTCATTGTAGAGATGGAAAATTTCTTAAGATCCTTGTGGTCTTAGGGAATTTGGAACTTGGTATTCCCAAGAAGTGAGTGTCGTGAAGGGGAGCTAGTGCTACCGAGTTCCTAGGTCATCCACTCTAAATAGGCATGGCTAGAGAAATCCAAGTGGGAACCCAACAAATATTACCCTTGCCAACCCTAGGACTATGCATGATTTTTTTCATCTTGAATCAAGAACAAAATCAAACACATTTTGTCTACTTGTATCTTGCGTGCATGTTTAAAATAAATCTCAATCAAACATCATCACCTATCACAACTTTTGGGTTCCTGTAACCTTGAACCATCATAATAATCATCCCTAAACCATCCATAACCTTCCCAAAATTTCATTAATCATCCTACAACATCCTCAAAACATCCCAAAACTTTCCTAAAATGGTCCTAATCCTTAACAATCCTAGTCACAAGCCCAAGGTCATACTTTGAGGAGCCCCTTCTCCTAATCATGAAGATAATCCAAAACCATATATCCTCTGAGGTGGGTCAAACTTTGCTCCTAGTGATGATGAATTTTTTTTTTAGATCCTAGTGATGATGAGAACTTTGTAGAAATCTTAGGTCATCTTAATGATACTATTGACAAGGGAAATACCACCTTAAGTTTGGAATCATACACCACTCCATCTACTAGTCCTCCATCACCATCTAATAAAATTCCTATCTCAAAGCATACTAGTCCTACACTAACATCACCATCCAACTTCACAAGCTCTAATCCATCAACCAAAGAATCCTTTGACGATTTTCTCCAAAGACTATTAGCATGGAATACATCATCCCCATCCTCCAAGACCCTTGTTGATGAAATTTTTAAAGAATTATGTGCAAAGAAATCTAAGTCCTCAAACATAAATAATATTGTGCAATCCTACCATGTCATGCATCAATCTTCATCCCCCATAAGTCAAAATAAACCTCATGAGTTTTCCACCCAAGTTAACAATTTCATCCAACCAACCTATCTCATTATACCATCTACATCCAATGATTCATGTCAATCTCTTAGTCCAAAGCATGCTATCATAGACTCCCCTACACATCAAAATAAAAGTAATATTTCCACTCCATCCAATGATACCACAATTCCACAACCCCTTCCAATCTTTGACCAAGATCCCATCTCTCAAGAATCTTGTGATGATCCCCTCATTTCATTTTGTTTAATCCAAGATGACCCCCTTCCGTCTCAAGAGAAAAGTATCCTTCCAAGTCCTCCTTCCACCTCATTTAATGAATCCATACCATCTCATGATTCCATTTTAGCCCAAGAACATGATAGTTCTTCCATCATATATAATGATGTCCTACTATCTGATGATCAATATTTTCTTTCTAAAAAATCTCATGATTCCCTTCCTCATCAAGATCAAGATATACCTCCATTCAAGGATACCCTTTCATTCCATGATGATGTTCATCCTTCTCATGGTTAGGATATGCCTTTCATACCACTTCATGATGATTCCATACCTAATAAAGATCAAGCTACTCCATCTCCTACACCTCATGATCCTTTTCCAAGTTAAGATCAAAGTACCCCATCATCCACATGTCAATATCTTATCACCCATCCTAATTCTCCTCATGATCACAATCCTCCACAAGAGTCTATCACTCGTATTCAATCTATCCATGAGCCCCTTACCTATCAAATGGGTTCCGTCACTTTTATCCAAGATGGTTTACTCCAAGATCTTGTTATTCGTTCCATATCACATCCACCTCATGATGAACTTGCATCTTTTTTCTTAAATAATACATATCTCGTTGACAAACAAATGTGTCAAAGTATGAACTACAAAGGAAAAGGATTAGGCCTTCACGAACAAGGTATCCTAGAACCCATTTATATCTAAGAAAACACATATTATCATGGCCTTGGTTATATAGTTCACACTCAAGACATTGGTACCCATTGTAAGTATAGATTCCATCAAAATAAACCCAAGTATCCTATTCCATCAAACCTTCCATCTATCCTAGGTCCTTATCCTAGTCCATCAAACCTTCCATCTATTCTAGGTCCTTATCCTAGCCAATCAAACCTTCCATCTATCCTTGGTCCTTATCATCTAAACCTTAGTTCTTCAACCCTTCCATCCATATTGGGGCCCTACATCCCTCCATCTTCTATTCATCAAGAACAACAAAGGCACACATCCTTGATGCCTTCTCAAAATTCTACCTACATTAACCCATCCATAATACCTCTATCATCTCATCCCTCTCTTCATGCCAAATAAAATCAAAGTGAGATCCATCAGATCAATGCCAGTCAAGATCAGAATCATTCCTAAAGTTTCATAGAAATAATAAAATCAAAATTGGCATCCAAAATTTCTAATCTAAAAGTTTCTCCCCATCTCCCATATAAAAACATATCACCTTCCAAATCCACTTTTCCCCTATCACTCCATCACCCTTCAAAGTGTGTACCAATTTTAATCTTTCCATCCTTTCCATATATCCATCACCAAGCCTTCCAACCTCCTATCCATTATCCAACATCTAATCCCCATTTATCCTCCTTTAATCCAAACCTTTGCATAAGCCTTAGCTTCTTCTATCATACCATTAATCTATCAACACTTATGAGCCTAATTCCCATTTCCATGGTTTATTAGAGCACATATTTGAGGGATATTAGTTGTGGAACTTGATGCTTGAGTCCTCTCTCCATCTTCCTCTCATGCATATATTATCTTCCATATTCATTTATCCCTATCCATATCCTATCTTCCATATTCCTCTTGCACTCTGCAGGGGGCAAGTGTCATCCCATCTTGTCATTTATCCATTATCACTCTTTACATTCATCCTTTACCTTTCCACTTTTGTTCTTGTTAGGTTAAGGATCTTCTTAAGATAATGTCATACATCTTATCTATACACTTTATCTATATCTTCGTACCATATCCTTCCCTTATCCATATTCCATCATCTTATCTAAATGCATCCTTTCTTCCCTTCCTTGGTCTTGATGAGGGATAGGGGAAAAATACTTAGGCATTGTGTCCATATATTATCTAGTTGATCTTGATCATCCTATTCATTTCATTCCATATCTCCCAAATTATCAAAATCCATGTCCCATTTCCTTCCTTTGTTCTTGATGAGATTAGGGGAAAATTACAAATGCATGCTTTGTATCTCCTTCCATATCCTTATGTGTTACTATTCCATCATAGTTCAAATCCTTATCATTTGTCCATGATTACAGTACCCTAGGGTGGGCCATCATGTCCCTTTGCAATGTTGAATCTTATCATGCATATCATATTTGAGCATAGATATAAAAAATTATCCAATCCTCATATCTTTGTCCAATCAATCATCAATATTATTGTACTTAGAGGAATCAGTGATCCTAAGTACTTAACATCATCATTCCCTATGGAATCAATCATTCCTGGCATCTAATCAACCAACCATTATCATCTTTTGACAAAAGATATGTTGCTTGTGTGACATGTTTTGTAGTGAATCTTTCCTTTTGATCTGTCATTTATCCATGGTTACATGCCTCTATTGGAAGATCTTATCCTTCAGCCAAGTCATATCATCTCATTCTATCTTAAAATGTCACGAAAAATCCATAAAAATCATAAAATGTCCTAAAAATCCTAAAATGTAAAATGTCATGAAAAATCCATAAAAATCATAAAATCTAGAAAAAACCATTAAAATCATAAAATGTCCTAAAAAAATCCATAAAAATCATAAAATGTCCTTAAAAATCCAAAAATCAAATATTTAGAAAATCCAAAAAGTTAAAATTCCAAGACAATGACACTTTTAGTTGCCACACAACTTTGAACTTCAATAGTATCAAAATGCGCCATGATTAAAAATCAAACAGACGTTGCAAGATACCTATCAATCCATCTTTCAAATCCAACCAAAACACATAAATTGTGACAAAAATCAGATCTACATTGAAACATGATTGTCTATTTGTTGGTCTTTTGATTGATTTATGATTTTTTTTCTTTGGTGGCATGCCTTTTAGCTTCTCGAGGATGTCTTCGACTAGAGAGGCGCGAATGGGGCATGTTCACTAGTTTTCTATCAGTGGACAATTTCTTATTCATAGGATGACTCGTCTCAAGACATGGTTGTCTAAAACTATTGAGGACATATGAGTCTAGTGTGGACGAGAACATTCCTTGTTTGATAGTGTCTTCCATGCAATAAGTATTCAAGTCATATTAGGTCCTTATACCTATATGCTTATAATTCACTACTAAATAAAAATAGAAACAGTATTCAGGTCATCTATATGTTCATGTTATCTAGATACTTATACTAATTTGCGACATAATAAGCTCTATGATGATATAAGCACTTAAAAAGAACAAGAATTCTCATCACCTTGAATTCTCCCTTTTCATCAATCATTTCTTTCATTGTCTTTCCCTCTCATTTTCTCTTCATCATTTTGTTCATCTTCCTTGTCGTAGAAAAATTCAATCAATTGTTGTATCCAATTGATGTATTTCTCTTCAATCAAATCTCAAATCAATAAACTTGCTTCTTGAAATCTCATGACCCCCTAATCAATCAATCAATCAATCCTTGTATCAACTTGTCTTGTGCAAGCATCAATCTCAATCAGCTTAATCAGCTTATCAACCTGGCTATACTGATCATTTCCATCAATTGTTCAGTTATGCCCATCAACTATGAATTTCCACCAAATGTACATCACTACTTAATCACTTGTGCAATTTCAATCATTTAATCATTTTCTTGTAATCTATTGAGAGATCAATCTTCTTACAATCTGTTCGATTAATCTCTTGAGGGGGCATATCATATTCATCATTAGCCTTATTAGGGCATCCTTGGGGCATGTATCAGTTGATCAATTTTTCTTTGAAACAGCGTGACAGGCTGCATTGTCTCAAAGAGGGGAAAAATGTAGAAACATAAAAGTTTTCATTAAAAGTGTCCTCTTATTCAAAATTTTCCAATCATTAAATGGATCCAAATATTATTATATTATTGTTCTTCATTATATCATAATATCAATTTTCTCCTTTTTACTATAATTTTAATGTATTTAATCCATTTATTAATATTATAACCATTTTAATATTCTCCATTACATCCTTCTTCTAACCTCTTCCACACCCACTTTATCACCTATTTAACCTATTTCACTTCTTCTATTTCACTCATCTTATGCATGTGGGATATACTTCTCCAAGTCAATCTTTTATCTCACATTCATTAAGCAATCCAAATTCACCTCGAGCATGCCTATTTAAGCATATCTCCCTCTCATCTTTGATTCATCCATGTTCATTCCACTTTAGTTATCTTTGCATCTACTTTGAGCACTCTTTTGTTTTGCATTCTCTTTGATCTTTTCATTTACTACTAGTATTTTGCATTTCTCATCATTTTAACTTCATTAGAATCTCTCTTTCATATCCAATCAATCATAACCTCTTGTGCATGCTTCTGAGAGCATCAATTTATCAACACAAGATTGTGATTGTAGGAAAACAATGGAGTAGATTCCTATTATTATGCATGAATGTTTAGATTAGATATTTGTTTTCGCATGTCTTTCTTGCAGGTAACTCCATTGGGGATGTTGGAAATCTTAATATTAATCTCATAAGATTTCAAAACCATTTTTCCTCTGTCTACAATGATAATATCTAATGGGACTATGACCAAGAAATTTGTCCTCTATCCTCCAGCCCAACCTCATGCTGATCTTAAGCAAACCATTTTTCCTACTTTGGATGAGGAAGAACACTATTTTGTATAGATTTTGATGAAAATAGAATGCAACTCTTTATTTGATGATAAGGATGAAGATGATCTGATTTCTCACATAATCTAGAATGAATGCGCTAGGAGCTCACAACAACATGAATATCTCTCATTCTTACAAGACCCTTTGCAAAGCATTATACCTGCCAACTCCTTAGAAGACATATCTTAGATCTTCCATTCCTTAATGCCACAATAGCATGTACCAATTGTTCCTAGCCTTGACCTATCATCTATGCAAGAATCATACAAAGAACTAGAAATAATGATAGGAAAAATGTTGAATATAAACAATGCATTGATTGAAGAACAATAGAATTCCCTGCGCATAGTGTTGCAGGCACACACAATAGCTTATGCATGGGATTGCCATGATATGAAGGGTATAGATCCTAAAATATATATGCATAAGATCTATATAAATTATGGTTGTAATCCCATTAGATAGCCTCAAAGATGAATGAACCCTGCCTTGAGAGAATAGTTAAAGCTAAACATAAAAAACTCCTTGATGTAGGCTTCATTTATCCCATATTTGATAGTGAATGAGTATCACCTTTAGTCATTGTTCCCTAGAAAGGTGGAAAATGGAGGGTATGTGTAGATTATAGGGAAATAAACATAGCCCCTAGGAAGGACCACTTTCCATTTCCCTTTATAGATCAAGTGCTTGACTCTTTAGCAGGGAAGAAGTACTTCTCATTCCTAGATGGTTTTAGTGGTTATATTCAGATAAAAAATGCTCCAGAGGATTAAGACAAAACACCATTTACATGTCCTTGGGGTACCTATGCTTACTTTGTTCTATGATAGCAATATAGGATGGAAAAAAAATCACCTTCACAACAAAAGGGATTCCCAACCACTTTTCCTCTCTCCAACTCAATCTAGGCTTACTTTCAACTTTCCACCTAGTCACTCTTGTAGGTCTGTAGACCCCTTTCCACCAAGCTAACTCTAGATTTTCTTTAACAACCTCTGCAAAAAAATACCGTTCCAAGCACCCATTTAAGTCTTCTCCAACATACATCAAACCCACGTAGGACTCCTTTGGACTAACCTTCACAAACAAGCAAACTATGCTACTCAACATGGCCAAATAGGCTTAATTTCCAAAGCAACCACCTTAGAAACACCTCAAAAATCCCAAAAATCAATGGGGAAGCACTCACCAGCCCTCAAAACCACCAATTTCACGATTCATTTGTAGAGACTCACTTTCCCTAACACCTAATCAAGAAACCCTTCTTTTTGGCTATTCTTATGAGGGTTTATTGAAAAACTATCTCAAAGACCTTGAAACCAATTCAAACACCATTATTTAAGCCTTTACATGCTTAAAAGTTTTAGAAATATCACTACCCTCATAGATTTCATTGAACCCTAGCCTTAAACCTCCATTTTCATGCACTTTTCAACTCAATTTCATCAAGAACAACTCAACTTCCCTAATTCTTTTTTCCCTCACAAGATCTACATCCTAGAAACTAAACCTAGCCTACAAGACTCATTTCTCTAATCCATATATTTTACAATAGGAGTGAGTCAGAATTCCATTTAAAACTCCAAAAACCCTTGATTCTGCAAACTCAGACCATCCTCTGAGATTTGACAATAAAATGAGTTTTACTCAATGAAACTCCTCCCAAATGGATGAAAATGAAAGATAGAACTATCTACCACAAGTTTTTAACAAATTTTAAGTGAAGTATAGTAGTATAGGTCTATACAGACCTAGAAATGTCAAGAAAAACATAAAAAACTGATGAAAACAGGGAAAATCTTTATTGTTATTCCTTCCAAATCCTCCAACCAACCATTACATAAATGGAATTCACTTATTTAAACCTTTTCCATCATAAAAAAATTGACTTAGCTCCCTACAACTAACCTTCAAACTCACCATGACCATTGGGGTTCAAAAATTACACTTTTTGCATATTTTATTGTCAACATTTTTGCCCTTTTTGCATTATTTTGCAAATTGACTCTCCTATTCACCTAGAACATTACAAATGCTCCATTTAGACCTTATTCAACCTAAGAACCTTAATTAACAGAATAACATGAAATTTATCCTTCCTTGACAACTTTTTCCCATATTGACAACTTCTTGACATGATTTACAACTTTTACAATATAGACTCCAAAAGGCACCAAAGTTTTCCAATTACATAAAAATGGTCTCCATTGACCTTATTTAGACTCAAACACTCCAAATTACTAGAATATAACTCCTAGAATCAACTCTTCATGTAACAACTAGAGAAAAATCACTGAAATGGATTGGTGCTCCTGCACCATTCTACCCCTTTGTTTATGCAATGCCCCAACTACTTTTGTTGGAAACCAAGATTGCAACCTCAGTCAAGCTAGGCTTGACTATCTTGTTGCAACATGGAAAAACTCCCTAATTTGTGGTCAATCAATTGGTGGGAGCGAATATCCAAAGTGGGCTGGTTCCCTTAAGCTAATCACCTAACCTATGAAATTTTTAGAGGAAAGGGATAGGAAGAAAGCTGAAAGTGAAACTTACAGCTAATGATGATCAACTAGAAATTCAAAGATTCTAATAGAACTTAACTCACAACAACTTCTTTTGAAACATTACCTCTCACAATCCACCTCAAGAAATTTAGCTCAATAGTGCTTTGCATAAAGACTCGAGAACAATTGAATACAATATGCAACCTGAACTATCTATAACTCTTTCCTACAACCCACAATAATAAGACAATGGAAGGATTCACCACTTTGAATCATAAACAATCATCAGATTATCACTATAAGAACATGACAAGAGAAATGGAAAGGAAAAATCAACTGCTTATATTGAAATTGAAGGAGTAAGGCATCAAAATTTGATTGAAAATTTTACAAAACTCTCCACAATGCATATGAGAGCAAGAAACAAAAATCTGAACCCTGAGAAATTCAAAATTTCTCCAACTTATAGGCATCAAGTGATATCCATGGTGCAAAAATAGAAAAATCAGGTCCACTGAATCATGAAAAGTCAACTCATTTTGCATTTTCGAGCTTAAGGAAAAATCCTGAAAAGAAGGGGCTCGAACTACTCCAAACAACTTCACCAAAATGGAAACTTCTCATCTCCAACAAGTTGATCCAAAAACTCCACAAAATCAAGTTCAAAACTGCCCAAAACTGAAAATAGAAGGCTCAAATTGCCACCTCTTTTCCAAATCCACCCAAGAACTGAACTCAAAATGGAAATTCTTGTTGTCAACTCAAGTGCATCATCCAAATGCATTTAAATAACACCTAACTAAGAAATTTATAGAAACATTACTTAATTAGTCTTTTACAATTGCAGTTTCAAAATTACAAAATAGAAAGTCTCCCTTGTTACATCAAATTTTTTACAATTCACTTCTAGATGCTCTAATTTTTCTTTACCTATCTCAAATATTTTGATTTTACATCAATGTTTGCAAAAATCAAAATATTATACAAGGCTCTCTACTTGATTTTTCTACAAAAAATCATAAAAGAAAATAATCCCCCATCACATATATTGATTCAAAATCCAAGGGGAACCCTAAACTGCTCAAGACTTAGGAAAAAGACACATGAGCTAAATTCATCATTCAATTTCTCCTAAGGAAAAATCCATGGCATAAAATGTTTCTCAGGCATTGAAGAGCCTACCGTAGTGAGAGGGAAATGTGCATGGTTTCAAATTTTATTTTCTTTAAAAATAAAAAAAAGTGCCTAAGACATTCGACCTAGGCAACGAGGTATTAACAATACATTTGTTTTTTTGGAAAATAAATGTGATTAAAATCGCATTCGAATTAACACATGGGGAAAACCATAACACAAAAACACCTCAAACACATTTTTTTGGTTACCATTTACATCGGCCAAGTTAGAAAAAATAGGGCTCTACTGGGTGCCGCCATGGGATGCTAGGGTTTGGAGTAGAGACTCCACCATTCAAGCTCTTTTCTTCTCCATTTTGTTGTGCATTCTTCTACATTCAATGGTAAGAACTTTTATCTGCATTTTGATACATTTTCACTCCATTTGATGAAGAAGAAAAGGCCTCAAGGCTATGATTGTGACTAGTTTTTGATGCCTTTTGTGTTTGGTTGTGTTGCAATTCCTCTCCACTTCTTGTGGCGGCCATTAGAGGGTATGTTCAAGATCCTTGAAGGCTCTAGCCATGGGATTTGTTATACTTCTCCACATCGACATTGAAGATAAACCTTCTCTTTTCACTCTTAAAGGCATTTCCCTCTTAAATAAAACGTATTCAAGTAATTCTTTACAAAGAAAAATGAGGATTTTGTAGGTTTTTGAGATCTAGGCCATTGCATTGGCTATGGCTATACTATGTGTTCTCCTTTTTTGGTGAATGAAAGATTATGGGGCTCGACCCACAATGTGCAAATAAAAACATTTTTTAAATGAAAACATTTTTTAGATATATGCTTTCCATTTTATGGGTTTCCAAAACCCCTCAAGGCCATGGCCTGTAGCTTTGATTTCACCATTTTACGAAAGCATCTCTATTGTTAAGGGATCAATCCCTTGCTGTTTCTTCTTGTATTTGAATTTTGAACACAGACCCTAAGTGGGTATTGTGATTTATGGAGAGAAATTGCCTTTATAGACTGCGACTATGAGAGCATAATCTGGGGTTCTCTCCATTCTTGACTAAGCTCAAATTATTCCTTTTATCTCTGCATTTGAAAACTCATAATATTATCCATGAAAATTTCTATTGAAACCATGATAGAATTAGTGCTCTCATCTCCAATATACGCAAAAAATTTCATGTTTCCTCTGTTCATGCATATGCATCTTGTGACATGACAAACTAGACATCACTGTCTCATTTGCTTTGAAAACCTAGGTAACTTGAGCATTGTTCATTGTTTTGGAAAATAATAATGTTTCATTTGTCCACATGCAACTATATGTTTGCTTGTTCACATTTAGGTAGTAGCTCTGCTCCACTTAGAAATTTTCTTTAATGCTGTAAGCTGGTATGTTATTCAAGTAACATTTGTATTTTCTTTGCTCAATGCATAGGTCAACAATTGTTTGTCTTCTATTTTTCTTGAAATGTATAACACAGTGAAGTTTAACTCCATTTGACACCTTTTCAATAGCTTATCAAGAAAAATATTTCCTCATACCTTTATGCACCTTTGATTGCACTATTTAGATGTGGCTATCATGCTGTTTTCTCACTTGCTTGATGAAACATACATAGATTCACTCTCAAATGCACTTTATCTTGACATGTTTTGAATTCTCATCGTGCAAAATTTTCTCTCAACCATTGTAGTGTTTCTGTAGGTTACTTTGATGCTTATCATCTCTTATTTCATGCATTTGAATGCTTTAGAAAAAATGCATTTCTAGCTTACTTCCACGACAATTTTATACTTTATTTGGAACATAGAATCATATAATAAGATTTCTTTTCACATTTGTGGCGTCAAAGTACTGAAACAAGCTCAATTTTCACAAATTACCTTCATGAATGATGTTGTTTCACAATTTATTTAGTTCCAACAATTTATGCATTGAATCCAGAGTCCACCATGGCTCTTTTCAATCCAACTTCTACTTTTAGAAGTTCATTTGTAGCCATTGATAACTCTATCTTCTTGATGGGAGAAGCCTCCTTTTGGTACTCTTCATGCATTTTTATCTCCTAGACAACAACATGATGATGTGAAAACAATCATTGCATGGAATATTTTGAAATATAAACACCTGGTGATGATGATTAGAAGCTTCTTCATTTGCTTCAGTTATCATTTGATTTGTAAACAATGCATTATGTATGCCTATTCACTATCACATTATGTGATGATGCACTTGATGCCAATCCACTTGAGCAATTGATCCTCTATGATTTTCAATTCATTGCACTATCAGACTTGACTATCCTAGATGATCACTTGCTTGAGCTTTCATGGAGCTTGGATGCACTCCGTCAGATGCATATCTCTTTGAGCAATATTGAGTTGTCTCTTTTCTGAAAACCCTCTGTGGAATGTTGAGGGAAAGCATGTCGGGTCTCAACCCTTGTGGGAGCTTGTTTTACACCACATGCTTTATGATATTCAAAACAAAATAGCAACATGGATTTTCCTATAATTGCACAAGAAAAACAAAATGTCAAATTAAAATAATAAATTCAGAAGTTTCTCATGATGCTTTCTCCTTGTTATTCTCTTGTACTCCTCCTTTTCTTGCTCAATTGATTCAATACATCATAGACAATATTCTACATTACTGTTGATGGACCATGTAGGAATGTTCATAGTCTAACCTCTAACAAAACTTTCATCAACCTATAGGTTCACTTGGAGCA
>VDFB02329736.1:0-21152 GCA_007258455.2 Sequoia sempervirens
AATCTCTTATAAGTACATGATATATATCTTCTACAAGTATTTCAACATGCTACAAGTATTTCTTGACAAGCTTATCTCTAGGTTCACCTAACTTAGAATTACATGCCAGATGCTACTATGTTTTTTCCTTGGTGAGTTAGTTGTGTTCCTTTTTCTTCATAAGGAACATCTTTATAATTAATGTGGGTTTGTCTCTTTTGATGTGCATCCATTTTAGGCCTCCAGTCAAATGGATTCTAGAGAGGTTGTGTTTGGTGGAGGCTCATCAAGTAATATTTTGGAGTAATTCTTTAATTGGAAAATATATCCTTATTTTCTATAATTTTATTCTATTTGGTAGAGTGGCTCTGGGGATAAGGATTTTAAATGTTTACACAACTCTATGGAGAAGTCATGCTTTCTTTATAAGAGTGTCTCCAAAATTTACTTCCAAATTACCATGAGAAATCCCTTGAAAACTGTGGTTATAGGGGGGTGTGGGAGGTGTGCTCAGTGAATGCGATGTATATGTTGTCCAGAAAAAAACTAAGTTGGTTCTTGCAAAAGTACTTTGGACAATTCAACTGACTAGATATGCATGCATTAGCAGTTTCAAGTGTAGCAGAGCCTATTCAATCATGGGAAATGTTAGGAGATTCATTTGTCTCTCTAACAAAGAGTTTTTTCAACCATTGCAAATTTGCAACTAGCTTGAAATGGTATCTTCATTATTGAAGAACTAACATTCATCTTGTCATAATTCTTTGGCAGAATTGTAGTAACATGGGGATATTGTAAAGAATATTATAAATTAAAGGATTAACATTGATCTGGTCAAGCTAGGTAATGAACACCGTATATATGTGGTATTTGTCTTCTTGGAGACAACAAGCTTTATTCAGTTATCCATTACTGATTCTTATTCTCTCTTATTTTTTTGTATGATCTATGCATGTTATTTTTCATTGTGCTAGTTGTTAGAACTAAAAAATTTCACATTTTTCACTAGCCTCCACCCACCAATCCTCCACATTCCACATAAATTCATCACATTTTAATTTTATGATCAACACAAGTTGTTGAAATTTGTATGACAAGATCCATTTTTTAGCCCACATTGCCAAATTGTCACATGCATAAATAACTTTGAGACTCCATAATTTTTCCTATAAAAATTAGCACTATCAGCCTAACAATGCATCATCGGTGAAACCCCCGTCATAGCCTCACTGATGGCCCGATGAAAATAGTTCATATCCTAGTATCGGTGTAACAACACCCTATCGAGCTAACTCCTAAGTCGTTCCCCCCGATAGACCGAAAGAGTCAACAAAAGTAAGCACATCATTGTAACACATCAACATCAGTGGAATGAATGTCTACATTCCCCCGATGGCCTGATATGATCATAAATTATCAAGAATTATTATATATCAGGGGAATTAATGTGTATCAGGGTAATATATTTGGGCGTCCCATCGATAGACAAAAGGAAAATTGTTCATCGGTGGAGAGGATGGCTATCAGTGGAATAAGGATTGCAGTCTCGCCAATATAGTGATGTTGATTGATTGCTAACTGATGTGACATCTCAAGGCATTGTCCAAATATTTAAAAATAAATGCTTCCCCCTGATGAGA
Organism: Sequoia sempervirens; assembly: GCA_007258455.2. Lineage (NCBI taxonomy): Eukaryota > Viridiplantae > Streptophyta > Pinopsida > Cupressales > Cupressaceae > Sequoia > Sequoia sempervirens. Next base: position 1,620 of record VDFB02329736.1, read on the forward strand.
AGATTGAAACGAGTGGTGTATTTATAAGCCAAAGTTGAAGTGAATTATATCACAAGTTAATCGCATAATTGTTGCATAGTCTGGAAGATTTCACTGAGGACAAAAGCAGAAAGGAAAAGCTAGGAATTCTCACATAGCAGAAACTAGTGGAGGTGAGACCTAAGTAAGTACACCAATCCTGACTGAGAAGTTGTATTTTTCAAAGGATTAAGAATTCAAACAATGGAGGAAAATGCAGAAAAACCCAAAGCTAACAAATAGAAAACTGAGAAGAGACTCTTGAATCAAGACCTAATAGATCAATGCCCTAGGTCGGGGCCAAGACCCAAGAGGGTTGCTCATATGAATCCTTCAATGGATAGATTATTAGATAAACATAAAGGCTTGGGGGATATTTGGACACCACGACGCGGGTATGAGCTTTTCATGTATCATTATAGGGAACAATTTAGGTTTCAGCCAGTTTGCAGCCTATGGAGGTTGAACTTGGGAAGACTCATGGTGCCCAATGTGTTCGTAAATGTAGAATTAATTAAAGCTCTGGCTAGTAGATATAACCCCAAGAGGAGAACTATCCAAGCACAAAATGGGGCTGACATGCTTGTTATTTATGAGGATTTAATTTCTAATGTGTTTCAGTTGGAGCGTCCTATGAACTTTCCATTCAAGATTAGAGATCTCTTGACAGAGTATCACCATATGGATACCAGCTACAAACAATGGAAACTACCCTTGCATAGGCCTAAGAATGAAGCAGGCCAACTTAGGAGGTTTTCGAGTAATGAAAACCCTCCTTTTCATGAGGACTTGTTTGAAGAATATTTTAGATACACTTATTATTCAGCTAGTCAGGTCTTGGGGGTAGAGGTCCCACCCCTCATGTCTATTGCCCCAATGGTCTTAGTTGCAAACATACAAAGCAATGATACCAGGTCATTAAATTATGCTAGATACTTGGCCAATGACCTAAACCGAGAGCTTGAAAAGATTAAAAACAATAGTGAATATATTCATTTCAAACATTATTCTATGTTCATGCATTTGCTCATGCACGAGGGACATGTTAGAAGGGTCTGGAGTCAAGAATTAAGAATAAAAGATACAAATGAAAATGGGAACCTCAAACCTGTACAGATGTGGACTTCACTATGGGATAGTCAATTTGGTAGATCTCATTATCTTTATTTTGAGGATTTTTTTGTGAAACCATTAATTGAGTGGCTGGGATATCTGCATGATTATAACTTATCCCCAAAAGTGCAAAAGTTTCTAAGACCAAAGGAAAATGACCCAAGGAAAAAGGTGGATCATAACTGGGGAGACTGGTATGCTTTTTCTGACTGCACGGTGATTAGGGTTTATGGGTTTGAAGGAACTCCACACTTGTTGCCATGAGTAGTTCCTGATAGAATTGCCTACTTGGAAATTGTGAGGCAATTGGCAAAATATGATTCCAAAACCTCCAAAGGACACAACAAACAATCTGATCATGTCCACGATGCCATATCAGGAGACTTTCTGATTGGTTTGAAATAGTGGATGTTAGGAAATTGATGCTAAATCATGCAGTATAACCTCCACTCCCTAGGTAACAAAAGGAAAAATTTTTGATCTTGAGAAGGCTTTATTCTAGAAACAAAGGTTATCACAAAGCATTTATCAGATGATATGAGCATCCATATTCTTAGTTGAAGATCATGTCCAGAGCATGATGAAACCTCTACCAGAATGAATTGCATATATTAATGCTAGGGATATGCTTGAGAGAGGAGGAATGCTAGGAAAGAAGAAATGCTATCTTGATAGAAGGCATTTGGTGAAATCTGAGAATCCTCTAGCAAGGTTGGGGCAACTCATTTCTCATATGGGTAGAGTAGTAAATAAATGTGCCTTCATTTGTCTTTGAAGTACCTCATTGCAACCTATTCGAGGGAGTGCAAAGGCTGAAGATATAGAGCTCTTAGATTACTCTCCCTTCATTAACTCTTGATCTGCAGTTTTTTTTGTATAGATCTTTTGATATGAGTGAAGAAGAGGAGAGTGATAAGGAAAGTGATGAGGAGGAAGAGAAAGTACAAAAAATAAGTTCTCTTGTAATTGTATGGTATGACCCTCCTCAAGAACACAATGTTGTAAGATTTGAAGCATCATATGAATTATTAGATGGTGTTAGGGTCAAGGCTGGACATGGGACTGTTATGATGGAGAGTTACATTAAGTCTTCACAAGTTCATGTTTTTTGTAATCTAAGGAAATCGGCCAGTACAAAAGATCTTGAGATGTCCTCTTGAGCGAGAAGTTGTTTGTTTTGAAAGAATTGAAAAAAGAAATAGACAAAGAGATGGAGTCCATCACTCCTTAGAGGGAGAGAGTTACTCCAAGAAGTTGGAGTATTGCTTTTTCCCAGATGGGATATAAGATCTACAATTGTGTTTGATCGTTTCAGAAAGAGAGGAGATAAATAATGAATTTAATAGATGAAGCAAGTGACAAGATGTATTCAGGATCTAGATAAAATCCAGATGAGGCCACCTTGCTTATTTGGTCACTGTACCCCCATGACAAAAGACCAGCTGTGATTGATAATCCAAACCAAATGTTTGGACATCTCTTGGTTCAAAGAGTAGGGGATACCAACCCCATGGACACAACAAAGTTGAATGTCAATGTGGCAAAGTTCACCAAGGCACAAATTGATAAGCTGGTTAAAGAAAATGACAAGTTGAAGAAGGAATTAGCACATCAAAGAGAAAGATCATCTTCCTCTTCCACACCAAAATTGTATTCCCCATGGCTTGAGAAAGATAAGAGAGTATTGGATTCAGACTGCTTATTTTGGAAATGAGTACTGCCCCTGAAATCTAAGGAAAATGTAAGAGGTGCTTGGAGGAAGGAACTCAAAGAGCCATCAGTATAAAGGGTGCATACAGAGTGATGATGGAGGATTCAATGTCAGATGATGAGAAATGTGTAGATGAATCTCAACTAGGAGGCAATTTATTAAGTACTCTCATGACCAGGAGAATGAAGCGATTGAGGGAGAATAATTGAAAAGAGACAAGAGCTTCAAGACAAGCAAATCTTGAAAGGACAGAAAATGCAGACACATAACAAATTGGTAGAAGCACACAATGGATATCATAAGAGGCTCGTCAAGGATTTCAAGTGCTTCAATTTGACTCCAACACTCTATGATGATATGGGAAATCCTCGAGAATATGATGATTGGAAGGAATATTTTAATGCAATTCTGACTGCTGCATTACAAGAGATCAATGACAAGGATATGATTTTACAAAATACTCACAACTAGCTCGAGAAGATGATGTATAGGGAGTATGATATGAGAGAGGTGATCTCCAATGTAGATACTTGTGCTAAACAAGAATACATCCATCACCTCTTTGCATTCAATTTGTTCCTCAACCAAACTATGGATACACTAGACACAACAGGGCAACCATCAGGATGAAAGGAGTTAGCTGACACATGAGCACCATATTATGGAGTAGAAGCTTTGAACAGATCTTAGGTGGTCCTGAGCCTTGGAGATTAATGGATCGGTGCATTTAGTTTTTGCAATATTTCATTTTCTTAATTATTAGTTATCAAACAACATGAATTTTTGTAATAGGTTTGTAGCTTGTTGCCTCCCACATATATAAGAGAGACCAAGACCTAAATATATCATGATCCATCTCATATCAGAAACTACTTTTATAATGCATATTATTCAAAGATAAATATAATGGAGAAGGTTATGCATAATTGTTAATTTGATTTCAAGTGTTCAACTGTTGTGTGGATTTATATGCTTATATGTTATTTGGCTATCTCTGAAGTGGCTATTTATGTTATTCAAATTGAGTGTGTGGAAATACATTTAATTTTTCAATACACATTTGTTGTAGTTGTGTGATGTTGTTGACTAGTTTTAGTGTGTAGAAGAATTAAAATTCCTTTTGAGAAATCAAATTTGATAGGTTCCTGTTTGGATTAAAGTCCTTTTGAATAGATTGTCTTAATTGGTTTCCTTTCACATTTGAATTAAATCCTTTCATAACTTCATAGTGGCATAAGGGGATATCACTAGGATTACTAAGAAGAGTCCAAATAACTGACATACTTGCACATTTTCATAAGGTGCAAACATTCAAAGTGCCCAACTGTTAGAGTTAAGTTGAAGAGTGAATCTACCTATCTTACAGAACCCTATCTCCAAAATCATCATTCATCCCTCCACTCCGTCCACCCAATAGAAGTAGGCACTGGTAATAATTAGATATTACATACAAAATACAACTCACAAACTTGAACTCTCAATTAATCTCACTAGTATTTAGAAATTAAAACTCTACATCTGCTTCATCTCATGTGCCATAGTAAGTAGATTGCTTAATCTAGGAACCATATCTATCTGCAAATCTACCTTATTGTTCAGGTATACCCACCTAGGTTTGGAAGAGCCTGAAGAGTAGAAGGTAATCAATCCTGCTTACCTTGTTTGTGGGCCAAAGGTGTATTAAGGGATTGGCACCCCCTTATGGTTTAAAACCTGCACTTTGAGACCTAACACTAGTGATGATGGCCCAGGATTTTTCATCAAAATATATGCACGACTTCCATGGTTTAACTACATCTCACTATCCTTGTCATGATGAGAAGATAGAGGTAGATTTCAACAAGAGCCTCCATTGTTTGAATTGGCATCAAACAATACCTTCAACCTCGACTTATGTCATTACATATAATGACATTTCTCCAATTGTCTGTATTGTTTAATCACACAATAAGGGGCCTTTAGAGCACAACGGTACCTTCCCAATCTACATATATCTTTGGTGTTAATGAAAATCACAGGAAAAAGTGAAAGTTTTAGGAAGGTAGGTCTATTTCATCTAGATTTTTTTCATTGTCAAAATACGTCTACCTTAATTGATGCAAATCTATTCATGAGATTTATGCATGATCACTATTGCTATCTATGCTCTATTGGTTTGATATGCCCATGATTTTTTTCCTACACTACTTGACTAATGACTCTCTGTGAATAACCCAAGTATAGTGCTTTAATTGCTTTCAAACATAAAGTGGGTGGTAAGTGTTGCTTTATGTGATAACCATACATGACTTAGTTAAGAAATGGGAATCTCACTTATAAGATTTTCTCAATGAATTGGGATCCTATATGCAAATACATGATGTCTATCTTTTCATTTTTCCCTTTTCAGGTTCACTCTTGAAAGCTCCTAAGTGGTTGAAGAGATCACTAGTTGGTATCAGTTTTGGATTTGGAGGAAAGCTTGCTTCATTTCGTCCCAATACAGTGTCACAGAGTGTTGTTGGCTCTTCTGAGGTACAGTATAATTTATTCTTTGGTACATGTCATTAAGATGATATATGGTCTTATTTTTCTACTATTTTCATAGGTATATATACACAATCTCGTTACCAAGGACAGTCTAGTGCTTCGTTCAACAGAGTTTGAAGCTACAATAGCAGATGGTGAAAAATCATCATTGCGAGCTTTGTGTGATAAGAATTCTTAGGATTCTCAGTTACTTATTTTTGGATACTTTTTGAATGGGATTAATAACAATTTACATTCATTTGTATTGTTTCACTTGCAAATTTTTGATTTCTACATTGATTTAGTTTGGAAGAAGAGAGGGAGACATGGAATTTCCTAAGAGTCATGTTTGAAGATGAAGGAAATGCTAGGACAAAGCTACTTGAGCACCTTGGATTTCAAGTGCAGTCAATAGAGAATCAAGACTTACAGGAAGCTCAATCTGCCAACATTCATGATATTAGTAGTGAAATAATCAACAATGTCACTCTTCATGATACAACACAATTAGATCCATTAGTTCAGTCAAAAGGTGGATAAGATGTTACACCCCCCAGAGACAATGGCAAGGAGTTTTTTGATAGTTTTCATAGACCGAAAGAAGATTCCTCACTTCCTCTCACTAAAAATGATTTTGTTGTTGGGAAGGATACCCTAGGCAATGGAGAAGAGGTGCAACATGAAGCTACTAAAGATTCAACTGAATACTAAGAATGTGATGAAGCCATTCAAAGTTCTTTAGTTGTTGGTGATTATAAGGGAGAAGTCATGCAATGCCTATTAGCAAACAAGATGACAGATGCACTTCTCATTGCTCATGTCGGGGGGAGTTCTTTATGGGAGAAAACTCGTGATGAATATTTAAGAAAAATAAATTGTTCCTATCTTAATGTTATGCTTCTATACTAATTGCATGGCATTTGCAACGTCTTAAAGTATTTTAATGTTTTATGTTTTACCATCCTTCTTGTATTCAACTATCTGGATTTTAGAAGGCTAACTGGCTCTATTTATCTAAAATATATTTCTTTCTATGGAATATTTTCTGACTTAACACTATTAGTGTAGGTGGTTTCTACTATGGTCAATAATGATCTTATTGGACTTGTGAACAGCAGGCCTTTGAAATCCTGGAAAGAAACTCTTGCTTTACTTTGTACACTAAGTGTTTTTTCCCACAAAAATCAATTAAACAGAAAAATATGTAAATTGGATAATGCAATTTTGATTTGGAGCAAATTGTACTTGACAATAAGTTTTTTTTATAACTCATTTCTAATTTATATGAGTTGTAGTTTGAAGCTTTTGATATAATGAGAAAGCGTACAAATTTATGCATTGTATCATACAGTTGTGTACAATATTTTCAAACATTTATCATGCTTGTATCATAGATACAAGACTTGGACATAAAAAAGTCTTGGCAGGCTGATTTTTGACTTAAGACTTGGAGGACTCGACAGAGACTTGGTAGGCTGACTTTTTGACTTGGACGTTGAAGGTAGGTTTTCAAATCAAATAAACCCTACCCCACAGAGTGATGTGTGTTTTCCATTATATTTTCATTGAATGCTCTTGGAAAAGAAATGAAATTAGCTATGATGGTTTTTTGTTCACTGTTGCCAATTGATTCTAAGTTTTCTTTAAGAGGCTTGGGGTTATAAGATCAAAGGGGTCTCTTGTAGATCATAATGTAAAAACAAAATAGAAAAAATTATGTTTTTATCAGAACAATGATTTTAAGGATTTACTATGAAGAACAACCATCATAAGATAGTAGTGAATACAAACAATGATAGTGCCAATGAGTTATCAATACAGTGAATAAAGAGTTCCAATTTTCAATGCATGATAATAGTAGTACAAGGCATGCAAGGGATAGGAATGAAAGACAATATATAGAGGGGAAATAGTTGCAAATGATCACTGTTATATCAAAGCATATGAGTGTCAGAGGATCATAGAAAAATAGAGGAGATAATAGCAGTTGTTATGAATGCCATGTGACCCGATATCATGTACAAAGAAGATGTAAAAGACCATGGAACAGAGTGAAAAAGGGGTCAAAGTCAATGAGATTCATTCAATGTCAAAGAGAATTATCATTATATCAGTGAAATCACAAGATTGTAAGAGAAATAAAGAAATGGAAAGAAAGAATAGTATATGCAACATCAGGATCACTGTCATAAAGGATGAAGATCAACAAGAGGTTTCAAGATTCAAGATTTCCACTTACCTTTAGATTGTAACCTTGTTTAATGTTTTTCCCTTTCTTGAATGATACTGGTGTTGAAACTTAGAAAATGTTGCTCAACAAGCTCTGGCATTACAAAAATGGAAACCACCACTCTTTGCATTCAATGTTTGTTTCCTTTATCAAACTTGCAATTGGAAAACCTTCAAACGCGCGTGGGAGCTGAAATACAAAATTGTTGATTAAACTTCAAAACTTCCCTCCAATGTGAAATCATAATGTTTTACGACAAAAATCGAACTGTTTGAGATTCCCTCCAAATGCATACATGATTTTCCTGAGATTCCCTCCAAATGCATACACGACCCGATCGACCAAGGCACCAAAAAATTCTACCAAAAATACCTATTGCTAAAATGCACCAAAAAAAACTATTGTGTGGAAGGCATACAAAAATTAATCTTCATTTTTAGGGGAAAAAAATTCCTCTATCTACATTGTGATTTTAATATAGGTTGTGAAAATTAAGATAAGCATGATGTGCTCCTAAAATTACTAGAGTTCAAACTTGTATAAAAAATAACAACTATAAAACTGATCCACACACAATTGATTTCATAGATTATAAAATAATTCTATTTTTAAATCATATTTTATTAGTGAAATTGACCACAATTGCTCTTTGATACATTTTACATCCTAACACAATAGGAAAATCAAACTAGCTTCAAATCATAGTTAAAAACATTAACGATTCATTAACATAATGAGTAATAAAAGTTAAAGAATGTAAATGTTTATAATTTTTTTTATAAAATATGTGAAGGCCTTAGGACTACAACGAGAGGCAATGGCTTCCACGCAATAGGTATTTTTGGTGCACCAAGCAACCTAGGTGGCCAAATGGTACACTTAGGTAGGGGTCCCATGAGGAGGGCTTAATTAGCTCTATGGATTATGATCAAATTTGAAAGAAAAAAGACTAGAGGAGTAATAGCCATTTATTTAGTCATCAATTTAACCATATATTTAGTCATTTATTTAGTCATTTTTTTTGTCTGATATTAGTCATTTATTTAGTCATTTAGTTGTGATTTTACCCAATGACCAAATTAGTCACTTATAAATGACCAAATTAGTCATTTATTTTCAAGATACTACTAGTGTTAGTCATGTGACTAAAAGTTTTAGTCACATGACTAAAAGTTTTAGTCATGTAGTCATTTATTTGTCAAATTCTACTAGTGATGCTACCACATTGAAAAGGTAGTGAGCTATTTGAAAAAAATCCTCGAATAAATGTGGTCTTATGGTGATGTACATCACCATGAGACCAAATTCCTCTGAGGCATTTTTTCAAACAACTCACTACCTTTTCTATGCTACCACATTTTGCATACATGTCTACCAAAACTTTTTTCAAACAATTGACATGCCTTTTCCATGCTTCCACATTTCTCATAAATTTCTTCCAAGGGAGTTGCAATTATAACATTTGACAAAAATCCCCCTTTCATTCAATGTATTGATTGATTCCCATACATTGTTCCAAAGTTAGGATGTTGACAAGAGTTGCGGAATTTGGATTTATAGTCAAGCCAATTGTAGTTTCTTGAAAATTTGTAATGCCTATTAAAAAATCCATTTTGTGCCTATCTTGAAATCATGATGGCATTCCATGAGACCAAATTTCTTTAAGGCATTCATCAAAAAACTCATGTGAACTTTGTCTATGCTACCACATTTTGCAAGGTAGAAATACTTAAAAAAAAATAGCTTTCCATTTTCCTTGTGTTCTTATTGCACTTGTTTATTCATCTTGGTTAAGGAATTTTGTCAAATAGTTCATGTGCCTTGTCTATGCATCCACATTTCACATGTGTCTACTAAGGAAATTGCAACCATAACACTCATGAAAATCCCCCCCTTTTATGTTTTGATAGATGTCATACCCCATTCCAAGGTCCCCATTACAAGGTAGTGAGTTTTTTGAAAAAATGCCTCATAGAAATGGGGTCTCACGATGATGTATATCACTATGAGACCCCATTTCTATGATATTTTTGCAAACAAATCACTACCTTGTCAATGTGGTAGCATAGACAAGGTAGTGAGCTCACTATCTTGTCAATGCTTGAGGTATTTTTTCAAATAGCTCACTACCTTGTCAATGCTACCACATTTTGCATACATGTCTACCAAAACATTTTGTCAAACAATTGACATGCCTTGTCCATGATTCCACATTTCTCATACATTTTGGCCAAGGGAGTGTCAATTATAACATTTGACAAAAATCCCCCTTTCTTTCAATGTTTTGATTGATGCCCATACATTGTTTCAAAGTTAGGATATTGACAAAACTTGCAGAATTTGGATTTATAGTCAAGCCAATTGTATTTTCTTGAAAGTTTGTAATGTATTTTAAAAAATCCATTTTTTGCCTATCTTGCAATCATGGCATTCCACGAGACCATATTTCTTTAATACATTCCATCAAAAAATTCATTTGAGCTTTGTCTATGCTACCACATTTTGCAAGGTAGAAATACTAAAAAAAAAAATAGCTTTCCATTTTCCTTGTGTTCTTATTGCATTTGCTTATTCATCATTGTTGAGTGACATTTACTCTTCTACAAGATGATTGTAAGTATTTTGTATGAAGGGCTGAATAACATATATTTCATTTATTTGTATGGATTCAATTTTTAGGAACTAATATTTGTCTCTTTATCATGCTATAGATAAAATTATCTGTCTTGCCGAGGAAACAATCAAGGATTAAACCAACATAGGAAGAGATAGAAGCTAAGAATGCAAAGAAATAATCATACATGAAGGAACATCATGAGAAGAAGAAATTGGAAATGATTGTCGAATATATTCCAATTGAAGCAGAACCCCAACCATCAACAAGAGATATGGAATTTGAAGCACAAGGGGAACAAATGTGAAACCTTTGTGCTATGAGAAATTTGGATACCGCAGTTGGAGACACACCCACTACCACAAGTGAAGATGGAGGGACACCATCTACCGCATCTCAAGTTGAGAGTACATCATCACTCACATGCGAGGAAGGAGGTACACCATCATTCCTATCTCAACCTCCAGGTACATCATCTATTCCATCCTTGATCGAAGGTACACCATCTATCCCATCTCATTTAAATATTGATGAAATTCCTAATGTTGAGATGAATTACCTTTGAGAACACCACCTAGAATTTTGCATAGAAATCCAAAGTTTTTGATTAATATTGATGAGAATATTTTGCAGCCAATGGAAGGTAAGATTCCAAAATGTACTTGTAGAAGACATACTCATAAGATTTGGAGAGTGTTCTTTGAAAATTTAAATGAGACCACAAGATGTTAACTATTTGTTGAAATGATGCGAAGTATAAAGTATAGGTCCATCATGAAGGTTCTTGGGTTGAGAACATCAGATGCTTCAAGTGAAAAAACTATTGTGAAGAATCTAATTGATGCATATGAGAGCTCAAAAGATAGTAATGTCACATGAAATTTCATTACATCGACAATAGTAAGTAATCAAATGAGGAAAGCTCATCTCATTAGAAAGACGAGGACCACAAATTGAGAATTAATAGAAAAAATTTATCAAGATCCGTTCAAAGGTGCCAAAGAATTAAGGACATTGATTCCACTGAATTATGGACATTCTCGGGGAGACTACCACAAAAAGATAAACCAATTGTTGAAGCATTGAGATCACTAATTGAAGAATTTTTGAAGAATAATACAAGGGTATTTTTGAATCAAAAGGATGTGGTAAGAAGGAGAATTGGTAGTTGAAAACATGAGCCACATCCAAAACATTTTATGGATATGACTCAAACACTTTTTTTTTTGTAAATTTATAGAGGAGTATCCTCAAATTAAAATTTGTCAAAGATATTTTGAAATGCTAAAACCTTTTTATGTTAAGATAAATCACACACGCACTACTTGTTTTTGTAGATTACATATTGAATTTTCTAACCATTTTGATGTTTATCGTTCTATATGTTTAGATTTGCATACTAACAATGTTTTGCAGGATTGTGGAATACATGCCCCACCAACATATTCAAGAGACTTCTTATCAAATAAATTATGTGAAAGAGAGAAAGGTCAAATATTCTACAATAAATTATACTTGGATGGCACATGTCAACATTGTGGTGGCTTGCAATGTATGTCAATATGTGAACATATGGAAAGAACACATACGGTTGGAAAGGAAATAGTAGAGTTTGGAAAGTATAAAAAATTAGCCTACAATGCAAAAGATGGTAAAGAAGAAAAAAGGTGTGATTTGGCTATTCAAAATATTCCAATGTATCAGTTTATGTCTACATTTTGTGACAGTATAGTGTATGAGTATGCAGGGCATACCCATAGAGCTCGATGGTTGGACTAGCAATTCAAGTTATGGAAGGACACCTTTCCACTTGGTAGAATTGTTTTAGTCATTGACTTTGTAGAGAACTACACTCTATATCCATAGCATGAGGTGTGATCATAATATTACAACTCCACATAGGTTTCTATATTTGTGCACATAACATTCATTCATGCAGTTGATAGTACATGGGATAATAGGAAGGTATTGAGGGAGTACCAATTTTACATTAGTGATGATCACACACATTCTACAGAGTTTGTACAAGGTTGATTTTAGTTTTTATAGAATGACTTGGATAGGAGGGGCATAACATACAATCAACATATAATATGGTCAAATAATTGTGCATCACAATTCAAGAACTTACGGATGTTATAATGGTTGAGTAGGATGCATGTTATTATAGGTGTTCAACATATGTGGAACTTTTGTGAGGCCGAGCATGGATAGGGGAAGCATGATGGTATAGGAGAATGTATCAAAAGATCATTAGCATGAGAAGAGTTAAAGTATAAAGACAATACAAAGTTGACATATGAAAAATCAATAATCGAGTGGTGTAATGCTTTGATGGGTCCAGGTAATGAAGGTAGTCTTTAGTTCATAGATTTTTTTGGTTGATAGATGATACTAACATTACACCATATGAGGATTGTTGCACAATGATAGGATTAGGTGAGCTACACTCTTTCCTTAGCTCAAATGTAGGTTCATGGAGTATCGATATGTGAAAGATGGCATGCTTTTGTTTCTCATGTACAACTCAAGCCTAGAATGAGTGCAAGTCAAAGGAGTGGGTTGACGAATGGTGGTTAAGTTATGTTATCCAACTTCATATGTATCAAATATTGATGACATTGGAACTGACACAGATGGAATCATCAATTGACTTTGACCATGTATCAAATCTAGTTCAACCAGGTAATATATCTACTTGCATATTTTTTGAAAGTCCTATTATTATCTTTGTAGTGTTTTTATAATGTCGACTAATTTCATCTAATTTGCTGCACATATCAATGTAGGGAATGTTTATGCAATTATTGTAGGTGACGAAAACAAAGAGGGAACAAATTATTAATTATGGTGTTGTGTTGAGGCCAAAAAGAAATTGGACCTGGCCCAATTATAGATGGAGAAAATATCAAATACCTTACAGGTTCGGTGGTTGTTACTAGAACATGGCTTAGAAGGTACCCACATAAGAGTGTTAATATTTGGTTGTTTCAGGACTTTGACATGCATCAAAAGATTCTTCATTACTCGAACCTTGTCATGGCATCCAATGTTCATTTAATCAAATATGGGGGTAGACCTTTTAACAAGACCTTGTGGAAGGTGTGTGAGTCTAACCATGAGGCAATACTCGACACAATAAAGAGTAGAGAAAAATCGGGTGGTTTTTTGGTTTAATTTGTAAGTATGCACATTAGTTCTTATTAATTTGTAAGTATGCACATTATTTTTTATTAAAATTTCTAAGTATGCACATCAATATTAGTTAATAGTTAGACCTTTTGTTTCTAGATTTCAAGTTACATATGTTTTGGTTCCAAGTTTACATATGAGTGTTGGGAAGATTATATGTTTTGGTTCAATACAGTAGCATAGACAAGGTAGTGAGAATTGACAAGCTCACTACATTGTACATCACCAAGAGACCCCATTTCTTTGAGTATTTTTTTCAAAAACTCACTACCTTGTCTATGCTACCACATTGACAAGCTACTAGGAGACCCCATTTCTTTGAGGAATTTTTTCAAACAACTCACTACCTTGTCATTGCTACCGCATTGAAAATCTTGCTACATTTTCAATGCGGTAGCAATGACAAGGTAGTGAGCTATTTTAAAAAATTCCTCAAAGAAATGGGGTCTCCTTGTGAACATTGACAAGCTCACTACATTTTCAATGCGGTAGCAATGACAAGGTAGTGAGCTGTTTGAAAAAATGCCTCAAAGAAATGGGGTCTCCTTGTGATGTTTCACAAGGAGACCCCATTTCTTTGAGGCATTTTTTCAAACAGCTCACTACCTTGTCATTGCTACCGCATTGAAAATGTAGTGAGCTTGTCAATGCAGTAGCAATAACCTCATCACCAAGAGACCCCATTTCTTTGAGGCATTTTTTCAAAAAACTCACTACCTTGTCATTGCTACCACATTGAAAAGGTAGTGAGCATTGTAAGAAAAAATTCCTCAAAGAAATGGGGTCTCATGGTGATGTAGATCACCATAAGACCCCATTTCTTAGAGGAATTTTTTCAAACAACTCACTACGTTCTATTCAATATTTCAAACAATATTCCTTCTAATCCCACTTATAGATAGGAAAATTTTCTATTATTTCATTGGTTGTGAGTTTATTATTTGACTCAATAGACATTGGTCCACTTGATTAAGTAGTCAATTTTCAATAATTCATTCTTTATGCATACCTCATTCTATCATTCATCCTATTGATTTTGGCATACCTTTTTGAGAATGAATATTTTTACTCAATGATTAACCACTAGCAATACATCCTTTAAAAAATTTGTTTGATTGCTCTCTTAAAAAATGCATGTTTGTGCCCTTTCCTCTTACATTTTATACCATTTTAATTAACGTCCTAAATTTAGTAAGGTAGTGAGATCAATAAAAAAAATGCTCACTACCTTGTCAATGCATCCACATTGACCATGAGGAAAAATCTCATTGAGGCATTTTTTCAAATAGTTCATGTGCCTTGTCTATGCATCCACATTTCACATGTGTCTACTAAGGCAATTACAACTATAACACTCATGAAAATCCCCCCTTTTATGTTTTGATAGATGTCATACCCCATTCCAAGGTCCCCTTGCTGCTATGGCTAAAAACCTAAAACATGTGCTTTAGACCAAACTATGGATGCACGGAAAAAATATATCAAGGAATAATAGTAAGCCAAAACATAGACAAGGTAATGAGTTGTTTGAAAAAATTCCTCAAAGAAATGTGGTCTCATGGTGATGTCCATCACCATGAGACCACATTTCTTTGAGGAATTTTTTCAAACAACTCATTAGCTTGTCTATGCTACCACATTTTCCATACATTTTTCATTTTGGGAATATCATGTAATCATTCTAATCTTTATGGGAAGATTGACAAATGAACAAATGAAGTCAAAGATTCTTCAACTTAAGACTTCCATGGAGAAAATACAACTAGAAATAGATGATAAGGAAGAAGCAATATGAAATGTAAGTGAAAAAAAGGAGAATCAGTGCAGTGGACACCTAAAAGTCTTATCTATAAAGGTAGAGAAGTTTTGTAAAGAACTTGTTAAAAAAAACATTTACATTTTTTAATAAAAAAGACACTTCCAAAGATGATAACAATAGTTGTAGATGCAAAGGCAATAGTTGGAAGTGTTGAAATTGAAGCAAAACAGCTGAAGGCTAAAATTAACCACTTAGAAAAGGAATTAAAAGACAAGAAGAATATTTTATCATCAATGGAAAGGAGGTTAGTTTTCTCTAAAAACTCTTGAATGAATGAGATACGTAATGTATTCAATGAAGAGATTCTTCCTACTCTCGAGAAGTTGAGGAAGGTGCGCGTGTAGATTCTTCTTTGTTCATCATATGACCGAAATGATTGTTCCAACACATATGTATGGGTGGTTTTATGCTAGGAAAGGTCCTCTTTCACACCCAAACACACTGAAACAGTCTGAGCCACATTCTATTGATGAAGTCTCTTAAGAGACCAAAGTGCAAAAGGGAAGAAAACTTTGATGAGAAATTACTCAAAAACCATGGCACTTGGAATTTTTTTATCTAAGGCTACAATATCATGTAGGGTCCCTCTACAATAACCTCTCTTGGTTTTGATAGCTCCAAGTCGTTTGCCAAGGGTGAATAAATTTCAGTTGATGGAAAATGGGTTAGTTACATGTGTAAAGTTGGAAAGTGGTGTAACTTTCATTCTATTTTTCATGTGACTGATTCGACTATTCCAACATGTCTGTATGGGTGGGTTTATGCTAGGAAAGGTCCTCTTTTTCAGCCAAACACGCTGAAACAGTCAAATCCACATTCTAGTGATGAAGTCTCTTAATAGACCAAAGTGCAAAAGGGCAGAAAACTTTGATGAGCGATTAATCAAAAAACGTGGAACTTGGAAACATTTCATTTGAGGATACAAGATTATGTAGGGCCCTGCTACAATAACTTATCTTTTTTTTTTATAGCTCTAAGTCATTTTCCTGTGGTGAACATATTTTAATTGATGGAAAACAGGTCAGTTGCATGTAGTGTAACTTTCATTTTGTTTGTCATACGACTGAACTAACTATTCCAACACATCCATATGGGTGGGTTTATGCTTTGAAAAGGTCCTCTTTCACACCCAAAGATGCTAAAACAATCTAAGCCACATGCTACCAACAAAGTCTCTTGAGAGACCAAAGTGCAAAAGGGAAAAAAAATTGACAAGTGATTACTTGGAAACCGTGGCACTTGGAAACATTTTTTCTGAGACTACGAGATCATGTAGGGCCCCTCTATAATAACCTCTCTTATTTTTTTTAGCTCCAAGTCATTTTCCCATGGTGAACAAATTTCAATTGATGGAAAATAGGTCAATTGCATGTAGTGTAAAGTTGGAAAGTAGTGTAACTTTTTTTTGTTTGTCATACGAGTAAAATAACTATTCCAACAAATCCATATAGGTGGTTTATGCTTTGAAAATGTCCTCTTTCACACCCAAACATGTTGAAACAGTCTGAGCCACATTCTACTGGCAAAGTCTCTTGAGAGACCAAAGTGCAAAAGGGAAAAAAAAATTGACAAGTGATTACTTGGAAACCGTGGCACTTGGAAACATTATGTTTAATACTACGAGATCATGTAGGTCCCCTATATAATAAATTCTCTTATTTTTTGATAGCTCCAAGTCATTTTCCCATGGTGAACAAATTTTAGTTGATGGAAAACGGGTCAGTTGCATGTAGTGTAAAGTTGGAAAGTGGTGTAACTTTTGTTTTTTGTCATCAACCAAACCAACTATTCCAAAACATTGTATGGGTGGTTTTATGCTAGGAAAGGTCCTCTTTTGCACCCAAACATGCTAAAAATGTCTGAGCCACATTCTACTGGTGAAGTCTCTTAAGAGACCAAAGTGCCAAAGGGTAGAAAACTTCGATGAGCATTTACTCAGAAACCGTGGCACTTGGAAACATTTCGTCTAAGGCTATGAGATCACATGTGTCCCTTCTACAACAACCTCTCTTGTTTTTTGATAGCTCCAAGTCATTTTTCCGTTGTGAACAAATTTTAGTTTATGGAAAACGGGTCAGTTGCATGTAGTGTAAAGTTGGAAAGTGGTGTAACTTTTTTTTTGTTTGTAATAAGACCAAACCAACTGTTCCAACACATCTGTATGGGTGGGTTTATGCTAGGAAAGGTCCTCTTTTATACCCAAACAAACTGAAACAATCTGAGCCACATTCTATCGGTGAAGTCTCTTAAGAGACCAAAGTGCAAAACGGTAGAAACTTTGACAAGTGATTACTTAGAAACCATGGTACTTGGAAAAATTTCATCTAATGGTATGGGATCATGTATGGCCCCTATACAACAACCTCTCTCAGTTTTTGATAGCTCCAAGTCGTTTTCCCGTGGTGAACATATTTCAGTTAATGGAAAATGGGTTAGTTGGATGTAGTGTAAAGTTACAAGGTATGCTAATTTTTTTGTTGTTCTTCGTGGGTCCAAACGATTAGCACCAACACATCTAGGTGGGCACATCTATGCTAGGCACAGTCACCGTGCTTCATTATAAAAGGTTCATAGTATTTCCTATTCAAAGGGTCACAACTTTTCGCCTTTAAAAAGTCACAACTAAATTCATATCATCACTATTTGTGAGAACCTAAATTGATTTATTTGCAACTTTTTAGATATGCTTGGGGAAAAGACAATTCTTGAACTTTTTGTTGGTTCTTTTTTTATCATGCACATCTCTTGAAGCTGTTTATTGACTATTGAAGCATGCAATTTTAACTTTTAAAGTTGACTTCTTCTAATTATTGGGTTCAAATTCATGTTTAGAAATATGATGAATATCTATTAAGTTTGCTATTGGGAAGGTTGATTCATGGTCTCTTACTCTCCAATAATCCAATGCCCTTATGATCTTTAATAAGACTTGCATGCCTTGAGTTTTTGTTTGTGAGACTTATTTGTTACTTTCCATTTTCTTTTGTCAATATTTTTATGATGTTTTCTTTATCTACATAATACATGAAGCATGAAGCATACAAGAGAATGGTAGCATGAGGCATACACATGGAATGGTAGATGTCTTCCTCAATGATATAAATCATGAAGCATGGTAGCATCAAGCATCAAGCATCAATCATACACATGAATTTACTCCAAGAAGCACATGAAGCATGAAGCATTACTATATTCATATGATTGATTTAATGTTCAAACTTTATTATATATTTACAATTATAGAAAAGAAGAGTGCATGGAAAACACTTGAATTTTAAATATTTGAAGTAAACCATCTACAAATATCTATTGAAGCATGGATTTACAATGCAAACATGGACACCATCAATAAAAAATATTTGCATTAACCAAATAGCCATGTAGGCATTCATCAATATATGTCAGTATAAGTATAAAATATATACAAAATAGCCATATAGTCTTACAAGAATGCCATAGAGGCATACAATGTCAAGTATATGCAATACAAAATATGTCCAAAATTTCCATATAGGCATACAACAAAGGACCCCAATCAAAATTCATTGCCCTCCAGGTGAAGGAAATAGATGGGTGGCCTTTGTTGGTCGGGTGTATGGCGATGCATATGACACTAATTTACTTTGAATTTGGGGGTTTCTCCTATTTAGTTCTAGATCAATCTTCACCTATTACAATAACAAGTAAAGACATTAATATATAGAAATTACATAATAAAAAAATTATATATTTAACAAAATAATCACTTGCCATCGCCAAACGATCTCTCTCCTTAAGAAAAAGATTTGTATGCTCAAGGTATAGCATGCCAAAGTCCTATAGAAACCATCCAAATAGAAATTAAACTATGAATCAATAATCATTTGATTTTTCAATAATAAACAACTATAACAACAAATGTAATTTAAAATTTACTAATCTGCCTCATACCCCTATGAGAGCCATCAAGATGTCTATTGTGGAAGATACACCACACTCCATTTCCCTTTCAATATTGGGAGGTTTTTTTACTTCCATCATCTAAAAAAAAAAGTTATTCAATCATGAAAACTAGAATAGTGATGCAGGCCATGGCTTATAATGTATGAAATAATCAACATAAGTTTGAGTACTTATTCAACTATACATTTCTTACTATTATGCTTACTATTTTCCCTATCCATAGCTTATTCGAAAGCACCAATTTTAGGCTTTTATCCATAGTAGCAAGGTAGTGAACTGTTTGATAAAATGTTTTGGTAGGCATGTATGAAAAATGTGGTAGCATAGAGAAGGTAGCGAGTTGTTCAAAACAATGCCTCAAAGAAATGCGGTCTCATGGTGATGGA
>VDFB02329737.1:0-38086 GCA_007258455.2 Sequoia sempervirens
GGATCCTGATAAAAGAATGCAATGATTTGTCAGAGCTTAGTTGTTGTGTTAGGTGTTATATAGGTAACCTATTTGATTTTACTACTCAAAAGTAGCACTTTATTTGTGCTTCTTAGTTTTAAGAAGTTGACTTTTTAACTTTGAAGTTCACAAGACTTGACTAAAACATTCCCTAATGGACATAAAAGGAAGTTTGAGACCTGGCTACATGTTGCAAGTATGCTTTGTAAGATGTCAAGTATGTTCTGTTCTGTTTGTTTGAATTTGTATACTCTAGTGGATGGTATGTGATGCTCTATGGACATTTTATAGTTCAAGTTTTCATGAAGCATAACGTTTACACAAATGCATTGTGTGGTTTGAGCAACCTGTTATATTAAATGCTAGAAAACTTTATAAGTAGACATCATGACCACTCAGGTATGGTGTCCATGGCTATTTTTTATTTTATTTTCATGTTTCTTAGACCCTACATAATACTGACAGACAGTTGAGAAGAGGCCTCGGGAAATGATGCTACGTAGGGAGTTTGCCAATGCTGTTGGATATCTGAACCAAATTCTTTTGGAAGACAATCGTCTCAAGTTTATCCACTGGGACTTTCATAAATTTGCCAAAAGGTCTTGAATTGAAATTATACAAATTTTTACTTGAGGTGCATATCTAATTATGCTGTTACTAATTATATTCTGCTACAGTAAATCTGCAAATGTCCTTGCAGTTTTGGGTGGTGTGGCCAGCGAAGCACTTGAGTTGACAGGATTCTATTACAGTGGAAAGCCCTCTCGTGCCAAAAAGAGAGTGAGTAGGAAGCCTTCTGCTATCAAGCAGAGAGTGAATCAGCTGAATCGAACTAATACTGCAAGGTGTTCAGCTAACTCTTGCATTTCATTCTGCAAAAGAAACTAGTAGTTGACATATGTAAAAGCAAGTTCAATATTGATGAGAATGATTATATATTTGATAGAACAACTTTTTCTTGTTATATGGTTTAACCTATGTGAGTCTAAGTGTGGTTTTGTCTGGAGTATTATATTTCTGCCAGAATCTGGCTACATGCTATTAGAAATTTTGAGATCATTTCTACTTTATTTTACCCCTGCTTTTTTTGGTTGACATTTTATTCATCTACTACTTTGGATTCATAAATTGCTGATAGATATATGGTTGGAAATATCAAATATGTGGTTGCCAGTACTCACACGAGCAATCACACATGAGCAATCATGATAATTCTGTTTCTGTTGGGACTAAAATCCATACATATGACCTTATTAATGATAATGTTCTGAGTATAATATTAGTCATTGTTGAAAAAATAAAGTTAACCACCTTATTTTTTGCATATCTGTTCCTTTTTGCTTTTGAGTTTGACACACCTCCTGTATTACGAAGTAGGTTTTCATAAGGTTCCAGGTATTCATCTTATTGTGGTTTCAAAGGCAGAAGCATTGGTGTGAAAGAGCTTGTCTGTATACCATTATGCGTGTCCATTAGCCTAGCATCATAGACATGGCAATAGATATGTAAAAAGAGATGGTAAAATAAGCTTCATCTTTTGTAATGTTTTTGGCAAGATGTTTGAAGAACTAGATAAACAATCAATTTTTGCTGCAAGGAAAAATTTATCTTGTGCATTAGTGCAGGTTGCAGCAGCTGGTGGAAAACTTCATTAATATTGCATTCTTTCAGTTGACTACATCTGAAATATAGTGTGTCATGTCCCCAATTTGATTTGAAATTAAAATTTTGCAAGGGTGGGAAAAAGTGTTTTTGAACACTAGTTTCCATATTTTAATTAAATATAATAATAATATTTAAATAAATAAATAAATAAATAAAATAAAAAAATATAAAATCTAAAAATATAAAATAAAATTTAAAACTAAAAATAAAAATAAATAAATAAAATAAAATAAAGGAGGTTGGCCTTGTTAAGGTTATTTTGGGAGGGCTATGACAGAAAGTAAAGTGCAAGTCATTGGGCATCCATTCTTATCTAATTTCATTTTGGAGATTCTTCTCTTTGGCTGCAACTTTGGTTGGGCTTTATTCCAAGGACGAAGACCCTTGTGAATATGATAAGTTGGCCAAAAACCTAGCTCATCTTGTGGAGGACTCATAACGGAGTTCTATTTGCACTTCATTGGAGACAATTGGAGGTTTGGAGCATCATTGCATAACCAGATTTGAAGATCAGATTTGGAGCAGCGTCATTGTGGCATTTTGTGAGCAGATTGCATTAAGGTTTTTCCCTAATTTGGAGCACCACTTGGAGCAGACCTGAGCACCCACCTTTGGAGGGTGATTTTGCATTATTTGGAGCATATTTGGAACAACAAACCCTAAGCACTTACCAAGGAGGAATTTCGCCCATCTAGGGTTTGATATTTGAAGACTATTTTGCATATATTTGGTATGCATAATCATAGTTTCAGATCTGATTTGTAGAGCAGAAATCTGGGCATATGTTTGGCATGTTTGAGCCCTTGAGTTCCTTGTAAAATCAGTCCAAAATATTCAGTTTTGTAACAGCAGAAGTTATCTACAGAAAATCAGACCTGTATGTTGCATTTGGATGCTCTATCTTGTATTTTTCATGGTGGATTTCATGATTGATATGAATATCAATTGGTAGCATCATTTGGCATGTTTATTTGTCATGTTTGGGCACTTGTATGTTCGCTGTGATATTTTGTTTGAAATCAGAAAATAAAAATCAGAAATTAGAAATCAGAATTAGGGTTTGAGCATAAATAAAAATCAGAATTTTAGGGCAGATCCCAATTGGGGATATTGCAGTGGTATTAGAGCCTCAATCCTGCTAACCTATGGGTTCGATTGTGCAATTGAGTGAGGAAGAGGACGATGAAATTGTGGTCTCCAAAATTGCTAGATGGTATGAGAGGTATCAAAATTATAAGGATCTCTAACATACCAAGAATATATAAGATTGGCAGGAATGGCTATACCTGTGAGTGAGGAGATTATCAGAATCTTTGATGCGTACTTAGGTGAACCTGAGACTATCAAGGATACAAAATATTTTGATGGTTACTACATAAGATGAAAGAGGAAAGAAGCAAAAGATTCAAAAACTGCTAAGGAGGAGGTCAAGGAACAAGACCCAAAGAAATCAATTTTGTTGGAGGAAACAAATCTGAATCAGAATCACCAAAAGTTACCATTGAAGAAAGGATAGACAAAAAAGAGGAATCACTTGCTTGTGACTTGCAGCCTACAAGTGATCATGTGAAGGACAAAAATCAGTCAATATGCAGCCCTAAAAAAGACATGTTCAAGAGTTCATTTCAGCCTTATGAGGACAAGGACAAAAAAGATTAAACTATTGAAGCTACAAATGAAGAGCACATGAAGATTGAAGAAGATACCGCCATGGAGATTGTCAAACCAGCCATGTTAGGTCAGCTACATGAAAGTATGGGTTCTCGTGATGTTTCATTGATTGATCCTAGCATTGCTTAATCACCTTTACATCATTTTGGCAAGGAATCAAATTGTGGTTTGGGTGTCCTTAAGTTGGATGTTGCCCATACATATGTGAGCAATTCAAAAATTTCAATATGTAATGGACAAAGTGAATTGGATAAGATTGATTTAGCATTGCAAGATATGGAGGATCACTTGGTGGTTAAGGAGGTTATAGCTGTGCATACTCTTTCTAGACCAGCCAATGAGGAAGATCATGATGTAGAACTCTACTCATTATTTTGATGGAGATCCTTTGATGAAGCATGATGATGACCTAGTTTCCACACATGGATGCAATGAAGAAGAGGCCATGAAGGAAGCTAATTTGGAGGATGCGGGTTTGTTATTGTTTGAGGACAAGCAATCTTGGGAAGGGAGGACTGCCATGTCCCCAATTTGATTTGAAATTCAAATTTTGCAAGGGCGGGAAAGAACATTTTTGAACACTAGTTTCTATATTTTAATTAAATACAATAATAATATTTTAAATAAATAAATAAAAATAAAATAAATAATATATATATATATATATATATAATATAAAATATAAAAATAAATAAATAAATATAAATAAATAAAATAAAATAGAGGGGTCGGCCTTGTTAAGGTTATTTTGGGAGGGCTATAAAAGAAAGTAAAGTGCAAATCATTTGGCATCCATTCATATCTAATTTCATTTTGGAGATTCTTCTCTTTGGCTGCAACTTTGGTTGGGCTTTATTCCAAGGACGAAAACCATTGTGAATACAGTGAGTTGGACGAAAACCTAGTTCATCTTGTGGAGGACTCATAACAGAGTTTTATTTGCACTTCATTGGAGACAATTGGAGGTTTGGAGCATCATTGCATAACCAGATTTGAAGATTAGATTTGGAGCAGCATCATTGTGGCATTTTGTGAGCAGATTGCATTAGGGTTTTCCCCTAATTTGGAGCACCACTTGGAGCAGACCTAAGTGCCCACCTTTGGAGGGTGATTTTGCATTATTTGGAGCTAAGTAGCCGAATCGTGGGGTTTTGCATGTCGTTTCTGTTTCAGAAACATACCCGAGTCGGAATCGGGTTCGAATCGCTGTGGGTACAAACAAGAATCAAAATTTTTGCCACTAAACGATTCTGTGAACAGCGTTTCGATTCCGGGCGTTTTTGGAGCTTGATGCGGCATATTCAGACCGATTCCGACATGATTTGACTTTGCAAAATAAAATGAAAATCTAAAATCTAGGGTGAAAGTTGCCGCAGTGATTTCGTTTCTGTATTTTTTTATTGGTTGACCTGAGCCGAGCCGCTGAATGTGAATACTCATTGCATATTGTGTAGGGCGCATTCACCGCATTCACCACATTCAAACCTGCGCGGCATCATTATTTGCACCGTTTGTCTGTGTTTTTTCCAAGAGTTTTTCAATGTATTGTGCCCTCATTCCTCCGCATTCCCTCCCGATACGAACCATGAAAATAGATTATTAATAATTCCCTCCCGTTCGAACCATGAATATAGATTATATAATATTATTAATAATATTAAGGCTAATAGTATATGAATAATAATAATATATATTGATAATATAGTTATATAATATATGTTAAATTTTAATATATAATTTTATAAATAAATTAATAATAAATATATTAAATAATAAATTTAAAATTGTGTAAGATTTTTTATTATTATTAATTAATTTATATTAATGTATTAGAAATTTAGAAATTATATATTTATGATTAATATGTTCATATTAATTTATATATTTTATTGTTTTATTAATTTCTAAAATAATACTTATTAATTATTTATTAGTTATTATAATTTAAATTATTTTTTTATGTTTCATTGTTTTATAATATTATTAATTTTAGTAAAATATTAATTGTACATATATTAGTTTTTATAATATTATTAATTTTAATAAAATATTAATTATATATATATATTAATATTTTATTATATTTTGTACGGACGTACCCGATTCCGTACCCAACCCTCCCAAAAAATTTGTCGTACCCACGTATCCGTACCCGTGCCCGTACCCGATTCGGCAACTTAGATTTGGAGCATATTTGGAGCAGCAAACCCTAAGCACTTACCAAGGAGGAATTTCGCCCATCTAGGGTTTGATATTTGAAGACTATTTTGCATATATTTGGTATGTATAATCATAGTTTCAGATCTGATTTGTAGAGCAGAAATTTGGGCATATGTTTGGCATGTTTGAGCCCTTGAGTTCCTTGTAAAATCAGTCCAGAATTTTTAGATTTGTAACAGTAGAAGTTATCTATAAAACATCAGACCTGTATGTTGCATTTGGATGCCCTATCTTGTGTTTTTCATGGTCGATTTCATGCTTGATATGAATATCAATTGATAGCATCATTTGGCATGTTTGGGCACTTGTATGTTCGCTGTGATATTTTGTCTGAAATTAGAAAATAAAAATCAGAAATCAGAATTAGGGTTTGAGCAGAAATAAAAATCAGAATTTTAGGGCAGATCCCCATTGGGGATATTTCATAGTGGAGCCTAGTAGTAAATGTGGGAACAGAATGATGTTTTATTAGGATTCGATTGAGTATTTTGTGTCAAACTCATTGGCCCATCTCTCATGAGTATGGATGGTCCACATTGCACTCATTGCATCTAGGTGATGCTCACAAAGGCAAGCATCGGGACTTCCCAAGAGGTCACCCATCCTAGTACTATTTTGACTCAAGTGTGTTTAACCATGGAGTTTCCCTCGAGATCAATCCCACTTAATGTGTAAACATAGTAAGGCTAGGGATGCAAATTGGTAGTTCCAATGAAGTCAACTAGAGGTAATTGATATAGCTAGACCATTTGTAGTTCAGCAACATTTTGCACAGCATTGTGTTCCATGAAGTTATGGCGATGAAGTTAGTAAGTGATAGGGATTCAAGGTTTGAGGTCAAGGGCATAGACAGCATGGGGAAATTAGCATAATTGGCTTCTTGTTGTTGAAGTTGTTCATGGGCTGTGTTCCCAGAATTACTTATCTGCATTATATTGTATGCTGAGAGCCTGAAATTGGGGAACTAGGAGGTGAGAGTAAGGTGTGGAATGAGAGACAAGTTCATGGAGTTGGTAGTCAACATTGTTTTTGGTTTTGAGGCCACAAAGCTAGGTTGCATAACATGTAGAATCCTCCTAACATGAGGAGTTGATCCTAACTGGGTGTAGTGGAATCAAATGACTAGATGGAAAGAAGAAGAAAAATGGACACACTCTAGGAAAAAAATATTAGAGAGCAGGTTAGAAGGATAGAAGGATAGATTGAAACAAAAAGGAAAGGAAGCAAAGAATAGCTTGTGCTCAAGGTAGGGTGTGCTTTTCAAATCTCATCTTAATACTTGAAAAGTAAAGTCTAAACTAATGCAAATCAAACAACACTACTTTGCGAATCACTCAAGGAAGCATATGTGAAAGTAAATACAAGGAATTAACAAAATCTTTGAGCTCTACACAAACAATGAAATGGAAAAGCAGCAAGGTGTGCAATTAAATTATTAAACTAACCTAAGTTCATTCAAACAACATGCAAGACCCAAGTCTAGTTGCAAAGTTAACAAAAAAACTAGAAATGCACCTGATCTCATTATTTTTATTATGAGTTTTTATATCGAATGCAAAGCGTTGCAACTTAACTCAAGAAAGCTCTAGATTCCTCAATATAATTAGTAGATTTGAGAAAGCTCTTAGAGATAATACCATTGAAAATAAAGAGTAACTGTGGCAAGTGCTTAAGAAATGAATATGCATGCTAGAAATGATAGTGTATTCAAAGTACAAATAATGCTTCATGCCAAAAACAATCCCAGTGTGATGTAAAACAGCCATGAAATGCAGGTACAACAGATATATGACTCAAAAAAATTGCAAGATGTGCGAGGTGCAACCTATATATATCAAATAAGTGAAGACATATACTATCTGATAAAATCAGCAAAGAATATAATTTATAGGATATGCATGGAATTAACCTTTAAACCAATTTCATTGATCCATAAACTATGATGGTTATTACATATGTTAGTTCTTCAATAATAGATTTTAACTTTAGAGAGCAATAAGACTGAAATCAACAAGCATGAAAACAACACAAGAAGGAATTGCAGGAAAAACGAGAGAACAATCACCATAAAGAGTATAAGACTGATATAGCTTGGAGAAATCCACTTTGACAATGAAAACTACATCAAGTATTCACTTAAAAATACTCCAATTACATTTACAATTGGTCTAAGCCTCTTGGGCTTGTTAATAGCTCTAGAATCAGCTCAAATGACCCTAAAATCTCTCACAATTTAACTCCTCTGCTACTGTACTTGCAACTGTCACTTAGGAACTCAGAAAACCTGCATTTTGCTACTCTAAATTCCTTCTACATACTCTAAAAATGCTTCTGGATATTAAATTCATGTTACAATGGGCTATATGTAGCCTTTCAAACATTCAAAGCGTTAGGAAGTTAAAACAATTAAGAAAACCAAAGAGAAACTAAAAATTGGAATATCATGGGATGTGCTATTTTGTGCAGAATTGTAATGTCCCCATTTTTAGCCCTACGCTTTCCAGTGACTGTTAACCTATTTTCGGAGGCCCATAGGCTATTTAGAGGCAGAATTAGGGTTTCCTATTTTCTAGGAGGATTCCTTCTGAGTTTTCAGAGGTTGCATGCAAGAGTTTAGCATAAGGGTTTTTGGGTCTTTCTTGAGTTTTTAGAGGACTTCAAAATGATATAACATGCATATTCATCAGATGACCTTTCCAGATTTGCTATTTTTAGTAAGTTACGATAGCTGTCCAGTTTGTGCTCAAAATGAGTTTGGAGTCACTATTTTTAGCAGTATGCTATTTTTAGTAAGTGTTATTTTTGGCAGTGCTATTCTTAGCAACAATTCAACAATTCAGTGCAATGTATAATTTTGGCAGGGTAGTATTGGCAGTTTGGTCTCCAGCATTCTTGGAGCTTGTTTTGGCAAGTCATGGCTTAAGTGATTTTCAAATGTGGACACCTTAGTTGGAAATTATAATGTTTTAACTTTAAGTTAAATATTTACTAAGGCTAAATGGAACACCACTTTTGGAGAGATAAGTGATTTTTATAAAGTTATTTCACTTAAGTCATTTTGGACGCCTAACCTTGTGAGTAATTGCATTTCATTAAAGGTTATATTTCTCACATGCCTTTGGACGCCTAAGTCAAGAAGGGGTCAAGATGAAGTCAAAATGCAAATTACAATGAAATACGAATCCTCATTTGGGCGCACTAATTGGAGGGAAAAGAAGTTTGAATTCATGATTGGAGAAAGTTATAAATAAGAGGCTTTGTCTTCATTTTTGGTTTCCATTGTTTATCATAATGAAGTGTTGCTGAAATGATTTCAGACCCCTTGCTTCGAGGAATGCACACCTCCTAGCTAATATCGGTTTTGTGTTTGAAAGATAACACCTAGCTGATTGAGATTGCTTCTTCATCTAGAGGTTGCAAATTGAGCTTCACAGTTGATTGTTTTGGTTGATATTTTTGTTTTGGACTTGCTAGTTAGAGCATGGCTGTAGCACGTTTTCATTTACAACTCCTTGGGCAATTTTTCTATCATTTTGGGTATTGAAGATATCATTTCTCCTACCTTGGGTGCCCTTTTCCACAAGGTTGTAGATTTTATTATGAAGTATTCAATTTTTTAGAGCTGGTCGCCCTAGCCTAGGCTGCTATTCCATTTCCAGATTTGTCTTGGGAAATGTGCACAACAATCTGGAGCTGTTTGGTGTTGTATCTTGCCTTGTACTTGGTTTCCCTATCATTTGGCTTCATTTGCACTTGGTTTGACATCATTCGGAGGAGTATTGGCGAAGTTACGAGCATAAAGGTGAAAACTATACTTGCTGGTTTGGTTTTCAGTTTGCTGCAATTTTATATTAGATCTGATATTTCAATCTTTTTGGCGATATTTTATATGCTGGATATCATGTACTCACTTGGAGAATATCATTTTGGTAATCATAAGCCATCCATTTCTCATTGTTATTGCAGATTACATCTCATTTTGTAACACTGATTCAGTAGTACTGATCAGCTATTTTACTTTCTACAATTCGCACTTTGTATTCCCACTGTTTAGTGGAAGAGACAAGCCTCGCCATCTATTTCATTTTCAGTTCTGTTCTTTGCTTTCATACCAACTGAAAAAGCGGAAGAGATCGGCCTCATCGTCTACTACTTTCAACACTTTACTTTTTTGTACTACCCGCTAAAAAGCAAAAGGGGTTGGCTAGCCACCCAAACATTTCCATTTCAATACTTTTATTTCCATTCTCGCTGAATAAGTGGTTGAGTTGCATTGCATTTCTAGCTGATCGGCTAAGCCGTCTTCATATTGTATTTCTAGCTTTTAGTTCATTTCAGCTAACGATCCCCTTTCCACTGTATGCTCTCACCTTGCCCACACTGGGAACTTGGTGATTAGAAAGTGAAAGGTTGATTTTCAGTACTATACTTTCAGTTTGGATTTCATGTAACGATCCCCTTTCCACCGTATGCTCTCACCTTGCCCTCATTGGGATCTGGGTGGTCTAAAAGTGAAGGGTTGCTTTCAGTTGGTTTATCATTTCTCTAACGTTAACGAGTGAAATTTTGTGCAAAAAATTGGAAAAAATTATAAGGGGATATTTCAAGAGTGAATTCTTCCCTTTTGGCAGATCAGTGATCGCCTGGTGTTTTTGTAATGACCGAGGAAAAATTGCTTTTCCCGATAGTTGCAACTGACAATTTCACAATTGAACCTAAAATACTTAGTTTCATCATTTTCTTTCCCACCAAAGCTTGCACATGGGATGCCCACGCTTCACATTCTCCAAGTTCTAAGAGTTTGTCCTATTTAAATACCTCTCTAGAACATGCAATGAAGCACAAAATTAGATCTTTCTACACATCACATCTTCCCTATATAGAGTCTTTTGGTCCCCAAAAGATATAGAGATTCAATGGGAGAGGGAGGATGAACCCCTCAACTAATGGCATGACTACTACATTGCTTTGCTAAAAAAAACAAACATTAGCCAAACATGGGAACATTTTTGTCTCCAATTGTTTGTGTGATGAGATGGATAAGTGCTTGAACATGGAGGAACATGATTAACATTATTTTTCTCCAAGGGTATGATCCTTGTGTTTCCAGTCAATATCTGTCCATAGGACAAATTTAGGCTGTTCTTTGCCTCTGTAAGCATACACATGATGCTCTTCCCACTCTTGATGGCACAATACTTGTTTTCCCTTTGATAGAATATCACTTTCTGGTCATACATGTAGGGGCTACCAGAAACAACACCACACATCCAACGGAGCAACATCTACAACCACTTCATCAACAAACTTGAAACCAACAACAAACTTCATTCTACATTGTCTTCTAACAAGTGGATTAGCACCTTCTTTGATCCAACCTAAGGCATAAGGCTTGGGGTTTTGATAAGTTACAAGGCAAATTTTTACAATCAAATTAGCTTTGGAACAAGAATAAAAAGGGCATCAACTTGAACACATTTAACATGAATCTTGATGTTAAATGATGCTTCTTGAGCTAGAAAACCGACTTTCTTGGTAGTGCAAGAAATCCTCGAATCAACCTCAAAAGTGCAATTAGTTACTTTATTACCTCATTATCCTTTTCAAGAGAAATTAGCATTTTTCTTATCCTTCTTCCCTTGCTTATGAGGGTTCTTTTCCAGGTGCAACTTCCACAATGAGGATTCTTCATGACCATCTTTATCACAATGTATAGATTTCTTCTTAGGGCTTATGAAATTTACCTCTTAGACTGGGCTTTAGCTCCACTTATCCTGGGAGAGAATGGAGGACCATCTACTTCACGATAATGAGCATGGGCACATGCTTCATCTATGTCCATTGGTTTGGAAAGCAACATAGGCCTGCAAGGATAGCTATGAAGGCCTCCAACATACTTCATCAAGACCTCATATTGCATATATTTTTCCATTTGAGTAAACCTTCTTCAAAAATAACTAGTGTACTCTTGCATTTCTATTTCAAAAAATGCCATTCCATACATTTTTCCTTTGTATGACAATTAGATAAAATTGTTTATTAATGAACATATATATTGATTGTCATCACGTGCTCTTCCTAAGTAGTAATGAATCTCCAATTTTGATCTTGATAATTCCTTCACAAATGACTAGTGCCAAGACTTTTGCTACTACCTTTGCCTTGACAATATTATGTTAAATTTGTTCCCTTAGATATTCCTATGACTTAGGCCCATTGTATTGTCCCTTTCTCACTCTCATGACTCCACCATTATTTGCTAGATTGCAGTTTCCCTTGGAGGCCCTGTCAAAGTTTACCTTTGTTATTTGGGCAAGGTCTTTTTGGCTTCTACTCTCTTAGGGAAACTTACTTTCTCCCAATGTGTAGGGGATTTGACTATGCATAATAAAGGCATATTTTCTTGTTTTCTTAAAATGTGATTTTTTTTGTATTTTTGAGGGCAGGCACAAATGCAAATCTTTTTAGCTTTTAAGGAAAAGGTTTTCTATGTTAACATTGTTGCCTTATTGACATAATTTTCACATTGTTTAATAAATTATAATACACGTTACCTAACAAGGTATAAGATGCATTTCTTGTTAAAGCATCTTATTTTTTTATTTATTTTGAAGGTATTTAGTGGGCCAACATAGCACTCCTCATCTTCAAGAGGAAATCAATCCCTAAAAGGGTGAATAAAATCTTTTTTTCAGATTGACAACAAATAATTGGTGGAAATTGATGACCCAAACAGGGGATAAAGCAACAAGATTTTATTTGGCTTCTATTTTCCTCACAAAAAAAGAAATCTTATTGGCATAAAAAATGTTGTGCCATTTGGATCAAGGAAGGAGATTCAAATACCAAAGGCAACAAATGAACTCAATTTCACATTTTTGCTTTCCTAATAATCAAGTCACATAATCCTTTGATGCAATTGTTAATGCAATCACTCATCATTTCTAGATATAGTTATCAAGAAATGCAAATAACTAGGTGATTAAAACTTCGGTCCTATTGTTCATACATGCACTTACTACTTCAAATGATAATGATTAGATTATGTAATCATGAAAATAGAACTTGAATAAGCTTTTTACATCAACTTGGATAAATCCTCAAGTGCATATGGTTTGACCATTCACTGCTTTCAAGAATTGTTGGAATACATCCATAATGATCTTATAATGGGGTTCAAAATTATGTGAAAACAAAATATTATCAAAATATCTTAACATGACCAATCTGGCTCTTATCCCTAACAATCCAATTGTAGACACTGAAGAAGGGTTCAATCCTATTTTCCTCTATAGTATACTGTAGAAACCCTAGTTTCCCCTAATCTCCGAATCTGACAGTTTTCTGTGTCTTTTCTGACGTTTTGAAGTTTTTGCAATTTTTGGGTTTTGATTGTCTTTGATGTTTTTGAGCAATAAATTAAAGATTGCGATTCTTGCTTGGAAAGAATAATAAAGTCTATAACATAACATATACTAAATGGCCAACATGCATCACGAATACAAAGTATTTTGAAGGCTTTTCATCTATGGCTTATATAAGTTCAGTACAACATAGATCTGGTAACATGCAATGAAGAATACAGATTTTATTGAGGTAAAACCTGGTAAACAGCAAACTGGAGATGCTCAGAAATCTGGTACGGCTGAGATGAAAGGCTTGTTCTCCCTCTGTCTGATGACCTCTGATGATGCCCAAGAAGTATGCGCCCTCACTGGAGTTGATAAGCTACCCTCCATGCAAGCGACCCACTCTCAAGAAGATGTACGCCTTGTATAAGGTGGTACGGCCCTGGTACAGTCTGTACGGCTGTAACCAACAATCAGCAATTAACTAAAATGTACGGCCTCTCTTTCCCGGACTCCAGCAATGCAAAGGATAGGCGTCTTGGAGAATAGAAGGCAGAAGACCAATATGTGAGGCGTTTTGCCTTATGTGAAGAAACTCTTCCTTTCCCTGCTGGTACGGCCTGTCAGAAGGGTACGGCCTGCAGCAGCATTAATGAATTTGTACGGCCCTCCTCTTTAAGTCTCCAGAATATCAATATAATAAACCCTCTGGAATGGTGCGCCTTGATGCTTGGGTTTCTTCTGAAAGAATAAGATCTCTGGTACTCTGTAGATCAATAACTATGAAGCTCTGTGATTTACTCTGAATGAGAAAACCTCTGCTGGCAGTAAATCGGGTGATATCTCACACCCTCTGAACTGATTCAATGGAGATGGCTCGTTCTCCAAGAATTTCGAACACAAACCCTAAGGTCTCCGTGCTCAGACAAAACTGATCAATTTTCAATAAGTCAAATATGCATAATCGCACATTTTCCAATGCAAAACCCTTTATCCTCACAAAAGTGCGATTTCCACCATAATAGGGTTTTAATTAAAATATTCACATTTTAATCTTTTAATAATTCAATAGTCTCCAGCCAAAATATTTAATAATAATTTAATTCTCAAACTGGCCCCTTTCTGATGATGGGCGCACCCCTCAAGGCAGATAACTTAAGTTATAATTTAATATTATAACTTTACATTATAATCGTTAAATAATTAATATTTAATTAATATAATTAAATATTAATATCTTCCTGCATTACACATCCGATAGCTGTTAAGATGCGTCGTGCCGGAAGTGAACAAATTTGCCAATCTCATGCAGCTAAGGCGGGGTCCCACCTTGCACACTTGGGAGGCTGCTAAAAATAGCAATTACGCAAAGGACTCAGAATGAGCTGACAGAAACCAATTGATCAAAGCCGCCAATCAGTGAGCCAAGCTCGGCGACCCTCTAACCACTCTGCTCGGCCACGAGGGGTCTCATGATGGAGAAAGCCAATCTCCACGATCAGCGATGCTTTCGCCAAAATGGGAGGACCGCAAACTGATCCGGCCCTCCCTAAAATTGCTTGTCCCCAAGCAATCTCTACTGCAAACAAACTCCAATCCTCAGAAGGCCCAAAAGAAAAAACTGTGAAATGTCCCACACATCCCGATCTGTCTCCTGTAGCATCATCAAAAACTCAACTGCGCAATCAATACCTGGATCCCAAACCCAGAGTGAAAATCTGTCGTGACGGTCCTCCTCAGGCTGCCACTGCGCTCTACTGCCTCCGACTTCACCATGCTGAGAATAGTGAAGTGACTCAATGGGACCCACCCAAAACTCTGTGTCAAAGCTGTCGCCACCGAGATCCCAATACAATATGAATCCACATCCATCTGTCATGCAGAGATAGAAACCTCTAGAAGCATCCACTATCCTGAATCTCTCCTTGTCTTCTACTAAATACTCATGGATGTGATAACTGTCCAAACCATCATGCCAACTAATACCATAGTCGCCCTGTAACCATGTACCTGTATGAATCTGCGACATAGAAGTATCAAGCCCTGTCAAATACATATCGGCGTGATATAAAACGGACGGCTGTCCCTGCAAGTAATACCCCGCAAACTGCTGCGTCAAGTACCTGCAGCTGCCAACCCCATCTTGTGAAGATGGTAACTCTGCACACAATAATGAATTACTCCCTCGTGCGGGAGATCACCATTGCACAGAAGTAATGGAGTGCATCGAATATGAATCATGTACCGGTGGATCAAAGACAAAACTGTAAGCACCCCTCACCGTGTACACCTCATTGAACTCCTCTGTGAGTTTGGTTTGGAATTGCGATGCATTGGAACAATCCCAAACACTACGATCATCACCCAACTCAGAACTAACATCAAAAGTACAATCAGCATCCAACTCGAAGAGTGGGTTATCATAGATTACCCCACCATCAAATTCAAACAATGGATTGTTTACAAACTGCTGTCCACTCCATCACGGTCGAGAATCATCCAGATAAACGCTTGGAATAATAAAGCGGGTTGGCCCTTGTGCACCGACTGAGCTCAACGGTACCCGACCATAGTCAAGCAGCGTATCAAATGAAAGAATTGATTTGGCGGGGAAACAAATCATCCGCAGTACCAATCTCCCAGCCGGATGAGACTCTGAATATCTGGCGAAGATGGGCAGTATAGAGGGTTGTCCACACAACTCTCGTGAATAACCATGTCACGAGGAACTAACAATAACACACGCATCACCTATCGCGGGACTAATCTCGCCCGAGCACGGTCATTGTCTTTACTGTCATCTGAATTGCGCACTCATCCTATCATCCAAGCTGCTCGTTAGATGCTTGGATGCTACATCCTCAACTATCTCCCTAGGCTATGAACATGGGTGTATACTCCTCTAATGCTTGCCATGCAGTGAGCGATCAAAGGTGGTGAAGGTGTGCCAAACTCAACCACGGTAAGCCTCTCCAATGTCTGTAGCGTGACTCGCGAAGAAGGAGCCAAGCGCGGGTGCTCTGCCGATGATCCACGCCAGTCACCTCGCAGCTCATGGGTAAAGGCTCGCTCTTTTTCCTTCCGTGCATAACAAATGCAATCCACTTTCGAAGGAAAACCTTGTTTGCTGGTAATGCGAAATTTTGGCTTCATCGTTCAATTGCTTCGGTCATGTATAGCGCGCGGGGAAAAACCACTCTCAACATTATCTTCGGCGAAGAAGGACTCCAAGCGGTAGTCAACATCGGCGAACAGCGTCAAAATGCTCAGAGGCGGTAGCAATCAATTAACCAATACATGTAGTTGCCCAACCAAATGATGAGGATTCTGAAGCTTACGACCCCCATACAAGATTTCCGGTTCACCATATGCATTATGATATGACGCTGATCCGTCATCACTCACCTCATGATAAGCAGCATCATGTGTGCTTTCATCCATGCACACCTCAACATCTAAGGTACTGCTGCTCTGTACCTCAAAGGATGGCTCAACTGGTACGGTAGAAGTTGCTGGTCTGACAGTATCTTCATACACTTCTCCTCCAACAGTGACTGCATGCCCATCCAAAGCATGATCCTGGGATTCCATATCAACATATGAATCCTCTAGTTTGTTTTCAAAGGTCTGATCCGAAAAATCAGACTCATCATAACATAAGTTCTCAACACCAACTGCATCACTAGTACCCAACCCTACAGTCTCTTCGTGTAACAACTCAATAGGGTTACTTTGCATGTGTGAAACCGCCGTTGTATCATGCTCACGTGACGTTTCACCATTGCTGTCATAAAAATCAGAAGTAGCCCTCAGGGCAGAAATTTCTTGAGTCATCTCATGCAAGGGCGATGTAGGTAAGCCATTACCCGAAGCGGTGCTAGTATGTTCTCGAATTAAATCAGCACTTCTATCAAATTCATCACATAAATTTCTGCCTTCTTCATAGGAGACTAAAAACATCAAATCATTTTGACGAAGAGTGGTATCATCCTTATGCGTAGATTCTCTATCCTTTCCAGGTGTAAACAACTCACGAGCTATAGTGAGATATTTCTGTTTTGCAAACTCTGTCTTATGGCAAAGACTCGGGTGCACATCCACGTAACTCATGAAAGGGAGTTTGTCTTTAATCTTCTGAGGTAGATTGCTATACTCCTGGAACATGCTATTCACTTCTCTTTCTGTGTTTGGTGGTGTTCTGTCAATAGTGATCCTTTCACTGGTCTCAGGTGATTCTAACTGCCACTTGTCATTCGCTGTCCTAAATGTACCGGCGAACAAACCCTCATGCCTTTCACCTGTTATAACCTCATCGGGCTCCTGTCTCGTGAAAGTGGGCCTAGTAGGCCTGTCTGGCGTAAAAGTGACGCGCGCACTATCCTGGGAGCTCTCAGGTGAGGGCACACCCAGCCTCGTCGCTTCGTCACGCGATGTGGTGGTGATCTCCTCGGGTATCAATCTCACGAAGTGCGAATTATGCCAGCTGTTGTAATACGCCATTTGTTGCCGTTATTACGCGAATCTGAGGTGTATGCCGCGAGAATACGCGCGACCTATACCGTTACTATGAAGAAATGCAGTTCTGGCGTATACGTTCTATCGGTCTGTAATTCACGTATTAGGTTAAATCGACCATGCTCACACGGTACCCGGTCGAACCACAGTACTTTGTCAACCAAAGCTCGCTGAATGAATAATACCTAATATTAAGCTGTTTGGTACGAAGATGAAACCCTCGGGATGGCGGGGATTCGATACCTTATGCGCTAATCTCTACAGCGAATCGCGGTTTCTATGTCGGCGTTTGAAGTTTTTGCAATTTTGGTGCGGTACGTCTTTTGATGTTTTGAGCAATAAAATTAAAGATTAACGTTAGCGAAAGAATAATAAAGTCTATAACATAACATATGGCAATGGCCAGCATGCATCACGAATACAAAATTTTGAGGCTTTTCATCAACAAACTATATAAGTTCGATTACAACGCATAGATGCGGTAACACATGCAATGAAGAATACAGATTTTACTGAGGTAAAAACCTGGTAAACAGCAAGCTGGAGATGCTCAGAAATCTGGTACGGCTGAGATGAAAGGCTTGTTCTCCCTCTGTCTGATGACCTCTGATGATGCCCAAGAAGTATGCGCCCTCACTGGAGTTGATAAGCTACCCTCCATGCAAGCGACCCACTCTCAAGAAGATGTACGCCTTGTATAAGGTGGTACGGCCCTGGTACAGTCTGTACGGCTGTAACCAACAATCAGCAATTAACTAAAATGTACGGCCTCTCTTTCCCGGACTCCAGCAATGCAAAGGATAGGCGTCTTGGAGAATAGAAGGCAGAAGACCAATATGTGAGGCGTTTTGCCTTATGTGAAGAAACTCTTCCTTTCCCTGCTAGTACGGCCTGTCAGAAGGGTACGGCCTGCAGCAGCATTAATGAATTTGTACGGTCCTCCTCTTTAAGTCTCCAGAATATCAATATAATGAACCCTTTGGAATGGTGCGCCTTGATGCTTGGGTTTCTTCTGAAAGAATAAGATCTCTGGTACTCTGTAGATCAATAACTATGAAGCTCTGTGATTTACTCTGAATGAGAAAACCTCTGCTGGCAGTAAATCGGGTGATATCTCACACCCTCTGAACTGATTCAATGGAGATGGCTCGTTCTCCAACGAATATCGAACTCAAACCCTAAGGTCTTCGTCCTCTGGCAAAGACTGGCAAATTTTCAATTCATCAAATGTCATAATGGCACATTTTCCAATGCAAAACCCTTTATCCTCACAAAAGTGCGATTTCCACCATAATAGGGTTTTAATTAAAATATTCACATTTTAATCTTTTAATAATTCAATAGTCTCCAGCCAAAATATTTTATAATAATTTAATTCTCAAACTGGCCCCTTTCTGATGATGGGCGCACCCCTCAAGGCAGATAACTTAAGTTATAATTTAATATTATAACTTTACATTATAATTGTTAAATAATTAATATTTAATTAATATAATTAAATATTAATATCTTCCTCGTTACACATCCGATAACTGTTCCGTCTGATGCTAACGAACACTGAAGTGATCCCGAACACTGCCAATCTCATATTGCTAAAAATAGCAGGGGTCCCACACTGCCTGCCAGGAACTGCTAAAAATAGCAATTCTGCAAAAGGACTCCGAATGAGCCCGAACGAAAGCCAATTGATCAAAACTGCCAATCAGAAGCTGAGCCAAGCTCCGAAACGACCCTCTAACCACTCTATCAGCCTACGAGAGTCTCATGATAGGCCAATCTCACGATCACTGATGCTCGCCAAAAATGGGGACATGACATATACACATAAGATCATTTCCAAGATCATTGTACAATGTCTACAAGCACTTCTTGGCAAGGCCATCTTCTTAGACAAGGACCATCTTCTTAGACATTATTTTGGTACAATAATTCATTCCTTCCTTGCCTAGTCACTATACGATTGCAATCATGGTCCAGTTTGATATGTCAAAAACATTGAAGTGCTAGAGTTGGAGCTTCTTGTTGATCACACTCAAGGCATTTGGTTCTAAATTGGACTATGTTTCCTAGATACAAATCTGCATCACAACCTGTCTCAATGAACATCAATGGTGCAGCATGTACATTTTCTATTCCTCCAAGAAATCACATACATTTTATCCCAAACTCCAATTCATCTCATCATGTGTGATGGTTTGATTGCATGTTGATGGATATCAAAATGCACAATTGAACACATGAACCCTTTCTAATACAATAGTTATTATCTTACCAATTTTGGGTTGGATGAGTTTGGCAAGACAATTGCAATATATTTTAGATATTGAGCAACTTAATAGAACTTTAGGTATTGATGATTGACATGCTATCGCATCAGCTCATCAGGGTCTAGAAAATCAATTTTGAATCCTCCCAATTGCATGCTAGTTAGAATTACATGTGATAACTACCTTCCAACTAAGAAATTTGAGGCTGTTTCCTGGATTGTGAGAGAACTTGAAAATCAAGATGATTTCTTTTATTGGCCATCTTGACCTCATAGTTGGGGAAGGGATCTTACTTAACATTGTACAACATACTTAACATATCAATATCTACATCCATAGTCTAGTATAGCAGAAAAAAAACTTCAAATTGACAAAAAACCCATAATATCTCATGTTTTAGGTCGTGCATATTTAAACCTCATTCTTTTAAAAAGTGGGTCAAAGTTGGTCCACTCTATCTTTAAGCTTAATCACTTTATATTATCTGCCTTCCAACTGAAAAATCTGAGGCCATTTCTTGAATTATGAGAGAACTTGAAAATCAAGATGATTTCTTTAATTGGCCATTTTGACCCTATAGTTGGGGAAGGCTGTGGGAGTTAATGGTGACTCCTTAACGTTGTGCATGTTTTGCACACACACCCCGCCATGGGTAGGGACCTCCTCTTTTCACTCTCGACGTGTTGCTTTGCTCCCGTCTCGTTTTGCGTGCCCCTTTCCTAGAGCCTAAATTGGTCATGTGCCTTAAAACGATCAAATTCCCCTGACCAAATTCACCTACCTGAGTTTCGCCAGGTCTTTTGCTTTTGCGGAAGTGCCCCTGCGGGTTTCTCTTCACCCGTTGCCTCGATGTCCTCCGGGCCTCGTGGGCCCGTAGTTGCGGTTCGCCTCACGCGGGTTGCCGCTCATGTTTCACTGTTGCGTAGTGACTGACACCCAACTTCCGCCCGCATGGTGTGCTCCGCACTTAGTTTCTCCATTCGAGCCTTGACCGAGCATCCAAACGAGCGTGAGATTCCATATCTCACCTAACCTGGGTCCACCATACAAAGAAATCAATGCACGCCATTAGTGGAAATTGGCCTATAAATGTTGCTCTCGGCCCTTCATTTTCTTTTGGGCATTCAAATCTAGGGAGAAGCAAAGTCCCCCTTCCTTTTTTCCGCTTTTTGCCTTGTTCCTGCTAACTTGGTCCTTGATCGCTCGATTCGCTTTTTTCCTTCATTTTTGACTTTGGGGACAAGTTTCCTATGGATTTGGGATGTTTTTGTGGTGCCTAAGTGAACTGTCAAGGTTTCGTTAAGTTTTGGGAAGTTTAGGAAATTTCATTTTGGAACTCTACCCCTCCGTGGCCGTCCGGAACTTTCCTTCCGAGCTGTCGTCCCTCCTTGGCCGTTTTTCCTTCCGTCCGCCTTCGGTGTTCCGGCTCTCAGAGCTTGGCCCCTCCGTAGCCGTCCGAAACTTCCCTTCCTGGTTGTCGTCCCTCTGTCGGTTGGACCTCGTGGCCCGTCCAAACTTTTCCTCCAGTCCTTGTCCCGTTTACTTCCGTCCACCTCTGGCGTTCCAGCTCCCGGAACCCGACCCCTCCGTGGCCGTCCGGAACTTTCCTTTAGGGCCTCCGCCCCTCCTTTGCTGTTTTGCCTTCTGTCCGCCTCCGACGTTCCAGCTCCCAAAATCCGACCCCTCCGTGGCCGTTCAGAACTTTCCTTCCGGGCCTCCGCCCCTCCTTTGTTGTTTTGCCTTTCGTCCGCCTCCAGCATTTTGACTCTCGGAACCCTGCCCCTCCGTGGCCGTCCGGAACTTTCCTTCTGGGCCGCCGTCCCTCCTTGGCCGTTTTGCCTTCCGTCCGCCTCCAGCGTTCCGACTCCCGGAACCCTGCCCCTCCATGGCCATCTGGAACTTTCCTTCTGGGCCACCATCCCTCCTTGGCCGTTTTGACTTCTGTTTGCCCTCACGGTTGGAAATCTCGAGAACCCGGCCCCTCGTGGTTGTCACGGAACTTTCCTTTGGACATTTGGCCCGTTTTTCCTTCCATCCAGCCTCGAGCATTCCTGGCTCCCGAACTGGCCTCCAGCGTCAGAGACTTTCCTTCCAGGGGCATCCCCCTTTGCCCGTTTTACTTGCCTTCCATCCACCTTTGGCATTCCGGCTCTTGGAACTTTCCTTCTGGGCTGCCGTCCCTTCGGGACTATTTTGCCTTCTGTCCGTCGTTTGCCTTGGCGCCCACACCCTTGGGTGCGCATTAATGTTTATGGTCCAAATGAGCTCCAAATGTGGAACAATGATGAATATTATGATCTTTTGATGAAGCATGAATGGTTCTAACAGGGAGTTTACAAGGTTTGACTAATGTTTGCATTGATTTGTGTATGAAGGCACTTACGGCGCTTCATGTACGCAAAATTCAAGAAACCTACCGTAGGTCCGTCAGGGAGACCCATTGAGAAAGCTGAACAAGGAAAAGCACATAGCTCCTGTCACTATTCGTTTTATGCCCACCTTTCCTTGTGGTACCCATCAACAAAGCCGACATTAGAGGCAGGCATGTGCCAGGGAAGTCAATGACAAAAATGCAAGGGGGTGGCCTTGAAGAATGCGTGAGGGAGTTGTCCTACT
Organism: Sequoia sempervirens; assembly: GCA_007258455.2. NCBI lineage: Eukaryota > Viridiplantae > Streptophyta > Pinopsida > Cupressales > Cupressaceae > Sequoia > Sequoia sempervirens. The sequence continues at coordinate 22,325 of VDFB02329737.1, forward strand.
TTTCACCAGACGATGATAATCTTTAAGGAGTTGTTCACCTGAATCAAGGGCAACCAATCCATTGATGCCAGTCGTCGATGGGCCTGTTTGATCCAATGAGGAACGCTGCAAATCCATCAGGGGAAGAAGGCAGCTTTCAGGTAGTTTTTGCTACAGTGAAAAGGGAAATCAGCAAGAAGACAAAATTGCTACAACACTTGGGCACTAGATGACAAAACAAAGAAAAGACAAAAGATGTATTTTAAATTGCTGAATATTGAAGGGTAGGTGAAACCCTAATGTAAACAAATCTGGACCATTCCTTGTAAATCAATCCTGGCCATTCATTTGGGCTTTGGAAAACTATAAATAGGGGCTTGCCCCTCATTTGTAAAGGGTTGGAGAGCTGGTGTAAAAAGCATTTGCAGCAATAGAATACAACATTGCATGATTTTATGGATGTTCTCTTTGATTTTGGTCATCTTGCATGCATGGTTCTACTTCCATGTTAATTTTAGTGTTAGTTTCTTGAATGGAAGTGCTGATGGTGATTGTTGTTTCAATATTTGATGAATTTCCAGCTCATGCTTTTTGTGGTTCATTGATGATGAATCACTTTACAAAGCTAGTCTGAGCTTCCTTCCTTTATTGTTGCAACTTAGTTCGATTACATGTGCATGATGTGTGTGCGTAATCTGAAAATCTGCAGTCCTTAGAAGATTGTACTGGTTTTGTGTAACTGTAGGATCCTCTTGGCCAAGCAAAACCTAGTTTAGGGAGTTTGTCTACTGTAGTAGCCTCCATGATCACTGTTCATTCATAGTTTCAGGTCTAGGAACTTCCTCTCTTCCTTGCCCTTTTTTTTTTTTAATAACCTTAGGCAAAGTTCACTGCACATTGTAAAGCTAAATCCAATGATAAAATGGAGTTCAAGACTGCTGTTTGAACCCGCAACAAATGCACAGCATCTCTCCCATCTTAAGAACTCTATTTGCAAACCCAACTCCCCTCGCTTCGTAACTCATCCGTAAGTCCGCCTTGTGATTCCAGCAAATCACATAAAACAACTGAGATATTCCAAGCACTGTCAAGACCTGACATTAGAGACTTTGGGATAGTGTTTTGCAATCTGATTGTTGAAGATTGTCTTTCAAGAAAGGTAGTGCACATATGCACTGGCTGTGTTGAGAAGTGCATAAAAACACATCAACATTCAACATCCCCAAGAACAGTTGCTAGACCAAAATATCTTCCACAAGTGAGAAAATGACAAGAAAGCTTGCTTCAACAATGCAAGTTGAATATTGATTGAATAATGGTTGAATATATAAATGTACACAAGATGCCTTGCTTATAAAGGAAAGGTAGAGAGATAGGATTAGACAAGATCATGACAAGTGTCTTAATCCTATAACATGAGACAACTAACTCATAACTACCTAGGATAAGATAAAGTCTAGATATGACAACTAAGGCTTCTAGAAGGAATCTTATAATCCTAAATAAACTTGACATGTGAATATGTCCTCTAATTCCCTAGTGAGTAAATTAGCTAGGTACAAGACATTTATTCACACCAACAAAGGGATCTTACTTAACATTGTACAACACACTTAACATATCAATATCTACATCCATAGTCTAGTGTAGTAGCAAGAAAGCTTCAAATTGACAGATAACACATAATATCTCATTTTTTAGGTCATGCATATTTAAACCTCATGTTTTTAAAAAGTGGGTTTAATTTGATCCACTCCATCTTTAAGCTTAATCAGCTTATATTTTCTACTTTTGTTGTCCTAAATCATAATTTCTATATGTTGCAAGTTGTTTGCAGACTACATGTTTTGGGATAATTGCTTGAAAAAAATTAGTGTCATTTGTTTCTCTTTTTTTTCTAGAATGTCTGCTTGAGCATATTTTATATGTTTTTAGATCCTTTTCTAATTTTATGAGCATGGATACAATGTTTTGGGACTATGGATCTCCATTAGGCCAAGCTTTGGCACCTAAAATCATCATCTAAACTCATTTTTATTTGTGGCCTAACAAGCATCACAAAATCTTCACCAGTGATGCAACAAAGGAATGCCATGGCCCCATGAGGTGTCCCGATTGCTAGAGAGATCTAAAGAGAATAGAAAATCTATTCCTATAGTACATGCTGGTACAAGAGGTTTGATTACATCTAGCTCTCTCATTCAACATCATGTGGTTCCTACCTCTTCCATAGATGGCAAACCATATAAATGGCATCCCTTTTATACTAAGTCAAAGCATGTCTTTTGACTGCATTTTCTGGGCCCTAGCATTATTTGCTGGGTTTTCTGGCTAGAAAGAAACAGTCAACACTTCATGGGCTATATCCATCCCCTCCCTCTTGTGGTTCAAATAAATCTTTTCTTGCATCAAAATACCATCCTTTAATTCATTACAAGTATACCCTTTGACTTCAAACATGTGGGATATGGCTATTATTTTTTTGGACTTGGTCATATCTTCTCACCATGGCTTTCCCAAGCTGGTCATCTGTCTCTTCATTGGTGTCCCCACATCCTCTTTCCATAAACTAAAATCTAATAGATCAAGCCTAGGTAACTCTGGTAAAGTTGGCATTGGGGGAGTAATAAGAGATGCAATGCTCAGGTAAGTTTTTCTAGCATGTGAATTGTTTGTACATCCCGTTATGATTGAAGGGGTTTCTGCATTAATCCTCCTTCTAGATCTTAGTTATTATGGGTTTCCGTAGGTTGTAGTTGCATCTTTTATATAAAGATGTCTTAAAATCTTGGGATGTGCAAAATTTCTTGCTTTTGTCCATTACAGCTTAGGATTTCTGTTTCACTTTGAGATCAGAATGGTCTATTCGTTGCTTATTATTCTTTCATGTCTAAGTTAATTGATCTTGATGGCATTCTTATTTTGGAGCATAATGTTAACAAGATGCTTAGGCTGCATAAAATGTATTCAAAATGGTTACCAGTGCAAATGTTGCCCTTTAATATTCTTGATGAGCATATATATCAGTTATCACTTACAGTTCTGCCTAAGTGGAGCTTGTTTCATTCCGACAAATGTTGTTTCTGGCCATTTCATGCTCAGTAGAGTTGATTGTTTACTGGCACAAGAAGAGCTCCCCTTTAATGTTCTTGATGAACATATATATTGATTGTCACCACACGCTCTTCCTAATTGGAGCTTGTTCTATTTTGATTATTGCGATCCCTGGCCCTATGATGCTCACTAGAAATAATTTATATGCAATGTTCCACCACCTATTTCCAAAGTGTAACCAATAGTGAAAAATGTTTGTGTATCTTAAAAATCAACAATCCCGAGTTTCAATTTAAGCAACTCTAGCAAATATAACTGGAAAAACCTGATTCAAATGTATGTCTGACATATCAGTCCTCTCTGGTATTCAATAGTGTCTTAAAAAGTTAAAAACCATTTTCAAGAAGGCCTATCATAGCACTTTTGTACTCCTAAAGTATCTGTGATAACTTTCTGTAAAGCAGCGCACCATTGTCAAAAACTAATGTATTATCCAGTTTTTTTGTTGTGGCTGGTTTGAATGAAGCTGCTTTCTTGATAAGTTTATTCAGTTATTATCTTTCTAGTCATGACCAGCTATTGTAAAATAATTTTTTTTTCAGCCATATTTCCTTCAATAGAGAGTGAGATCTACCTACTTTTTCTTCATGCACATCTCAAATTCAGATGCCATCTCTACCAAGTTCGAAGCCTAACGCATAAATTGCAGAGATGGTTCTGTAGGCGATTTCAGATGCAATAACTCAATCATGGATCCCAAGAACCCAGATTCCAGAGATGAAGAAAATGCAAGAGAACCCAGATTCCAGAGTGGTGTACTTCGTACAAACTGCATTGATTGTTTGGATCGCACAAATGTTGCCCAATTTGCGTATGGTCTAGCAGCTTTAGGCCATCAGTTGCATGCTATGGGATTGTCAAATTTGCCCAAAGTGGATACAGATAGCAGTATTGCTGCTGCTCTTATGGATATGTACCAGAGTATGGGAGATGCTCTTGCAATACAGTATGGTGGTTCTGCAGCTCATAATAGTGTATGTTTAATTGCCTGAAATGTAACTTAGCAATTCTTTTAAAGACTGAGTATTCTTTATGCAGCTGTCCCAGGCGCATTTAGCATGATTTAAAATGAGTTTATGATCTAAAGTAAAATATTGGGGTGTATTATTTTTGTCTACATTTCAGGTTTTCACAGAGAGGCAAGGAAAGTGGAAAGCTACTACTCAATCTCGTGAGTTTTTGAAATCGATCAAACGCTATTACAGCAATGCTTACACTGATGGTGAAAAGCAAGATGCCATAAATTTGTAAGATACACGATTATGAGTTCTGCTGTCTGAAAGCAAATAATTCTAACTTCGTAACTGGATTTGGAAAAGTCACCTTTTCTGCTTAGTATTTCTTCAGTTGTTGGTTTCCTATATGCTGTAGCACATATTGTTTTTCCTCCACAACCATGGAACTGTAAATTTATTGGATCATTGGTACCTCATGATTATACATGTTTCCAATTGCAACCATTTTTTATTTGTTTAAACTGATGTGAGCATGGTTTCACTCACTAGGCATATTTCTAGTCTAAATCACATTTGATTCTGCTGTGTTAAAAAACAGATTCCTAGGTTACTTTCAGCCACAAGAGGGAAAACCGGCATTATGGGAGCTAGATTCTGATTACTATCTTCATGTCGGAGGAAATGGAGATGAGGCATTCAGTGATAGTCCATTGTAAGTGTTTATGCTAGACATTCAGACCCCTGTTCATTTTTTAAGACTAGTGTCATGATGTTTTTAATCTTGTAGCTACAGAGATGGTATAAAATATTATATGTCCACTTTGTGAAGTTGGCAAGATTGAGTTTCAGAGCTTGACAACTTTTCATATCAAATTTTGTCTGAAGAAAATGTCATATTGTAAGAAATGCCATCACTTTGATGCAGGTTACAGACCCAAAACTCAGCACAGTTGCAACGATCAAATATATTTTCTCCTATTCCAGCTTGTAAAGAAGATTCTTCACGGATAAAGTTGACTTCATTTGATAAACTAATGCAAGCTACTTGCAGTTCAATAAAGAATGTCCGCATTTGTAGTGAGCCTGACTCCAAGCTGGGCCTTCCAGCAGGAAACACTGGTACAGCACCAGATGCAGCGTAATAGTCTGACTCCATCATGTTCAATATAGAACAACTTAGCAGCAGTATTTCTATTATCTAGTGGTTCCGTTTGTCTCTTTCCTTGTAGCTTCATTTTGAGTTCGATAAGATTCATAATTCAAGATATGGCATCCTTCATTTGCTAAAATTCTTGCATAGTTTGGCATATACAAACCAAGCTGCTTCTTGCAGGATTCACCTTTAGGCTATATTGTCGTAGTTACGTGCAGATTCCTAAATTTTAAGCATGTACAGGTTGATGGTTGATGACTGGATAAAATTAAGAGTATTGCTCTTTGCGCTGCAGTAATGCATTTTAGTTTTTTCCTTCAGTCCAATTGCTATGACAATATTACTGTATTATATCTGAGAAAGATGACTATTATTTGGTCCTCCCAGAAAAGCATATTATGGGGTTTCAGATTCCAGAATGACCAATTGGGAAAACACTCTTCAGTTTAACAGTCAGCTGTGATTATCAAATTATGCTTTCATATCAGGCGATACTGGAATGGAGTATAATACCAAACCCAGTGCTAAGCAACAAATCCAAAGGTCTCACTGTAATATCTTTTCGGTTAGAGATCCCAAAGACTTTCGTAGTCTTCAAACTTTCCCTTGCAATGATTTCAGCTATATCCCAGAGGCTTTCCATAAATACCCTTTATCCTGACCTCTTGATCACAAAGTGACATTCCTATCCCATCTTCTGGGAAACTTCTCATTGGGACTTCAATGAATATCACGAACACTTCCTTCACTATCCTGTTTCAAGTTTCATCACAATCAAGTAACAATTAAGCTTGCAGTTAGCATTTTTAAGGCTGTTTCAACTTGATATCCACAAGAGCCATTCTACATCTATCCACAAACAATGCCCGCATTAGACTGGTCTATCTGAAAGGTTTTCCGCAGATTTCCATTTTGTCAGAGCCAATTAACCATACTAGATCCACGAGTTTTATCCTATCTTTAGAAAGATAAAATTACACTATTGAAAATTGAGTCCAGTTCAAAATGGATTTAAGATCCATAACTAATGTGTTTCTGAACTGAAAAATTGTGTATGGTAAACAGGACATTCAGGCTAGTGGTTATTTGTGAGCAACTCTTCTTGAAGGGCATATCATCCAGATGTAACTTGCTTGCTATAATATCCCCAAAAGTCAAATTTATTTGGTAGCAGAAGATTGTTTTGGAATAGGCAGGACTGGATTGCTACAATATAATATTCATTGTCTATTACCTGACTATTCTCTCCATGGATCATTTATAGTGTTCATTTTAGCAGGTCTATTAAGGTCAATGTTCCGTGATTAGCACAAAGGAAAAAGACAGATTTTGACAGTTTCAGAAATCAATCATTATAGAGAAAGTGACTGTATAGCTAGAACTGTCAGCTATCTCATTATAAGTGGAAACTAGTTTTTGTAATTGATTTTATTTTTCTAATGCCATTTAAGTATCTAGCTTATCAACCTTGAATGAAGGACTTCTGTTCAGGTCAGGCTCTTATTAAGGAAACAAAAAGTGGAAGCATTTAATTAAGTCTAATAGTTATTATTTACACAGTGAAATACAGTTGAAAAGTCCGAACTGGCTCTTTGGTCAAAGAAAAGTTGAAGGAACGGGTCAAATGCATAGAAATGTTGCAGGCTGTAGCTTACAAGGCAAGACAAGACAAGAGGGGGCAGTTGATGATTCCTACAAGTACAAATGGTTATCATCCTCCGGAGACTCATGTGAGCAGGAGATATTTGAAAGGTAATGATGAATGAATGATTTCTGTCTTGCCCAATACATCTTGGATGATAATTTCTGTTATCTCTCTCACAACATGTTCAATCTATGAACATTGGTTCTGTAGGACTTCACACTAATGTCAGAATTGACTACGTTTTTGTTTTGTTCAAGGTACCTTACCATTGCGTCAACAACTGAGGTTGATAGCTGGTATGGCAGTGGGCTCCTATTTGATACAGTTGAAGATAGTGAAGCTTACAAACACTATGCTGAGTGTTGTCAGGTTATTTCTGTTGTATTCCTTACAGCTGAAGATTATTCAGGGTATTGCCTTTAGTAAACTCATGAGAATTTTCCTTGTTTATTTTAAATCAGGGCCCAGCATTGGATCCATTTGGGCAGGATGCTGAAAAAGAACTATACTATTCAGAGGTGTTACATCAGGTGATTAAAGGTGTAAATGATACATCTGTAGTCACAGAGATGGAAGCTGCACTTAATGAGTATTATGAAATTGGCCGCGATCTTGGAACCACCATTCCATCTAAACTGGTCTTGGAAGACCCAACCAGTGTAACACGATGGATTCTCGGGGAAGAGAAGATGTGTAAAGTCAAAGCTTAACATAAATGCAACAAGTTTTGTTGCCAGCCTCATTTGAAATATACAACAAAATTCCCGAAAAACTTTTCCAATGGCAATTAGCCCTAAAACTTACCAATATTTTAGAGGTAAATATGTAAGTCTAGCCCATAGGGAAATAGAGAAAAAGGGATCTGTTTGGGATCAAAAGTTAAAGACCAACGTTTGATGAAAGGATGATCTACTCTTTATGTTGTATCCATACAAGACTTATGTATTGTGTCAAGTTTTTAAAACTGAAGTGTGTAATTTTCTCACAAAGTCATGTAAGTCTTGTGTAATCTACATTGTGTTGCCATCTTTTGTCTATTTTTGAATGTTTGCAAAATCATGGAAAGAGGCTCTTGAAGATGCCCATCTTGATAGAAGTCCAAAAAATGGTCGACTTCATGAAGGCCGGAGTCAAGAACATGCTCATACAAAGTTGTTGTGCACCTGGGGTCTAAAGGCACACCTCACCAAAGGGCCATTTGATGAACTCAAAAGGTTTCAAAGTGTAAATACATTCTTTAGCAAGGACATCAAGATTTCACATCATTCCCAGTCACCATACTCAAGAGCTACTTTCATGATCGAATTCAAGTGTCAAGAAATGATCAAATGTGTCAAAACAAAGGAAAATATTTCAATTCAATAGACAGGTGTGGGCATGCCAGTAGTGTTTTAGAAAGGACATCAAACATTTGCATAGGGTGCTAGGCATGCGCCTATACAAAAAAAATAAATATTCAAGTCAAATTTCAAGTGAAGACCTTAGATTGCATGGCAAGAGTAAACACACCTTGGAATAGGATACAGATTTTGGAAACATTGTCAGTTAGTGTTCAAGCATGTGCATGAGCATAGGTGCACACCAATACAAAGGTCTCTTTAAAACTTAAATCTCCCTCTGCATAGACACGTGTAGGATGATTAAAATGCACTAGTATAAAGTGGGAGTTAATTTAACTTACAAGAGCCTATGAAATATGAAGTTTGTATCATGTCGAATGAGGATTTTTATCAAAATTTTCTTAATAGTGTATAGGTGCATGTCAATGAAGTGTAGTGAATTTTGATCAAAAGTTTGCAATTTTGTCTAGCCTTGCCTCAAACAAGGTGCTTAAATTGTCAAATTTTAAGGTTTCTCCATAGCTGGTACAGATGTTGCTATAGGCTGAGGATTCCATAACAAAGTTTTATTCTGTTTCCACCACTTCCTTGTTGCAAAATCTGTATATTTTCTTTTCCCACTCCTCTTTAGGTATCAACCATCAGTCAGTTTCAGTCAGTTTCATGTCTAAGATGATGTGAGCTAGTCCTTAATTGGACTATCAACATTTTTTCTTTCCATTTAATATTTGTTCTCATGTACATTTTTCCTCATGGTCTAACATTTAGGAAATGATATGCACACCCTAGGAAATGGGCATGCTTGTTTATGAGAACAAGCATGAACTTCATGGATGCACCAATCAAAGATTTAAAAAAAACTTTTTTAATGTTTAGGTATGCCCCTGAGCCTAGGCATGCTCTAATATAAGGAAATACTTTTGTTCTATCTATAGCAAAGCACATGCATGTCTATGGAAAGGCATTAGTTTTATTTTTTATTATTTTTGACTGACTAAACTATTTTTCGAACAAGCACCTCTTTGAAAAGTTATCCCCCCAAAAAATTTTATGAAACCTATTAATACACAATGAAATGTCATCTAAGTAAGCAAAGGCAATTTTAAAAAAGCAATGCCAATATAAATGACAACATAATCGAATAATTATTAAAATATATCTTCTAGTCACAAACAACAACAATAGGGTTTCTATTACTACTCAACAAAAAAATTCATTCTTACAACAAAATTTAGAGTAGAGGAATAGGCACATGCCAATATATGCACCGGATTTCTGGAGAAAAAATTAAAAACTTTGCTATTGTACAAGCATGTCCCCAATTATAGGCATGCTCCAATACAAAGCAATTTTTTTTTGTCATTCAAAATTCAGGGACGCCTTATAGAAGAACGTCGTGTCCACACAAAGAAGGAATACTTCAACAAAGAAAGTAAGTTTTAAAAATGTTTTGATTTCAATTGTTAGGTGTGTGCCTATTGGTAGTGATGTTAAAACGTATGTATGAATAGGTGTGTGAGGGTGCTCAAGCAAGGCAGCGGCTATCCAGCCCCAGGTATGCCCCGGGGCATGGATCTGCGGCTTCATGCTGCATAGCGTGTCATACTGACAGCCTCCTCCGTATTCCGTAATTTTGATTCTTGAGCACACCATTCGTACGACGGACGAATAACTATGCAAATATTACTGTTAAGTGTGTACAAATACAGTTTGTAAGGGTTTTTGGACTTAGAATAGTATGTTTTAAATTTAATGAACATTATTTTAGAAATCATTTAAATTTGATTTTTAATAATATATATTTTTTTCTAACATTATTTAGAAATCATTTAAATTTGATTTTAATAATATTTGTTTTCATTGTTTTATTTATATATAAAATAAAAGAATATTTTTATGTTTAATAATTTTGAGAATGATTTAAATTATTTGATAGTTTAAATTATTTGAATTGTATTTAGATTTAACTTTTTAATTATTTTATATTTAATATTTTTTTTATAATTTTGATTTAAATGTGTATTTGTATTTACAGTTAATAACAAATTGTGAAAGATTTTTTGATTAAAACTATGTACTAATTTTAATCCAGAAATCTTGATGATGGATCATGGAGTAGAAATGTTGATGTGAAAAATTAGCACATAGTTTTAATCCAAAAATCTTTCACAATAATGTTAATATTATTTTTAAATTATTTGTATGTCTATTACAAATTTGTTTTCTTTAAATATTTTTTTATAGTTAACAATCTTTTAAAAGAGACTTATGATTTGAATTGCGCTTGTATTTAATTTTTTAATTATTTTTATATTTAATATAGTTTTTTATAATTTTGATTTGAATTGTGTTTGTATTTATAGTTAATAATATTATTTTAAAAAATATTAATATTGTCTTTAAATTATTTGTATTTGTATGTTTACTACAAATTTATATTCTTCTTTAAATAAATTTTATGTTTGACAATTTTTTTAAAAGAGTCTTAAAAATAATTTTTATAATTTTCAATTTAAATTGTATTTAATGTCTATCTTTTTATTTAATTTATTTGTATGTTGACTAAAATATTACATTGCTAATTGATTATTTAAATGTTTAATAATTTTAGAAAAAAAATTTAAATTTAGTCACATATTACATTCCTAACTAAATTAGTTATATGCTTACTATAAAATGATTTCTCCTCTTAATAATTTTTAAAAGTGACATAAAATGTTCTATAATCTAGTTTAATTTATTTTGAGTGCTTACACTACTCTTTAAATTATTATTATTTTTTTTTTTTAGGAGCTTGTGTCTTTATTTAAATTATTTATATGTTTAATAATTTTTTAATTGATGTAAACTTAGTCTTTACAACCCTTGTTTAAATTGTGAAAATGTTTTCCAATATCTATTACTCTAGTTTAAAGTAGCAATCCTTAAGAGTGATAACCTTAACCTCATACTATCTCAATAGAACATTTTATACAAAAAAAAATAAAAATTGATGATTTAACAACTTTTAGTTTTTTGAAGAAGAAATGTGGGCCTAGAGTTTTGATACTTAAAAATTGTTTCTTTTTTGTTGGAAGTATGCACAATATAATCAAAGGTAAAATAAACTATATCCATTTCTTTAGAATTTTTTTGAAAACATTTTTAGTATAATAAAAATTAGAGGTAAAGAAATACCCATAATATAAAGAAAGTTAGAGGAAATCATATCCATTTGTGTAGAATTTTGTTGAAAATATTTGTGATATGAAAAAAAGTCAAAGGCAAATAAATACCCATAATATAAAGAAAGGTAGAAGAAACTATGCCCATTCCTCTAGGATTTTGTTAAAAAAAATTGTAGTATAAGAAAAACTAATGACAAGCACTTATGTTGTTATGTTATATACTTTAAAATTTTGTTGACCTGTATACAACCTCTTTGGAAAAATTTATAAAGTCTAAATCATTGAATGACATAAAACCTTAAGGTTCATGGAAACAATTTAGTAAAGACTAAATTTAAATTATTTTTCCAAAATTATTAAACATATAAATAATTTAAATAAAGACACAAGCTCTTGAAAAAAACAAATAAAATAATAATTTAAAGGATAGTGTAAGCACTCAAAAGTAAATTAAAATAGTTTATAGAACCAATTTTATGTCACTTTTAAAAAATATTAAGAGGAGAAATCATTTTATAGTAAGTATGTGACTAAATTTAAATTATTTTTCAAACATAAAAAAAATTAAAGAAGAATATAAATTTGTAGTAAACATACAAATACAAATAATTTAAAGACAATATTAATACTTTTTAAAATAATATTATTAACTATAAAAACAAACACAATTCAAACCAAAATTATTAAAAACTATATTAAATATAAACATAATTAAAAAATTAAATACAAGTGCAATTCAAATCACAAGTCTCTTTTAAAAGATTGTTAACTATAAAAAATATTTAAAGAAAAATAGAAATTTGTAAGACATACAAATAATTTAAAAATAATATTAACATTATTGTGAAAGATTTTTGGATTAAAACTGTGTGCTAATTTTTACATCAACATGATCAGAATTTTGGATAAAATGTCTAATAGCTCCTAGAAACTTATGAATTATATTAACATTTTAAAAATAATATTAATTGTAAAATGCAAATATTCAAATCAAAATTATAAAAAATAATATTAAATATAAACTAATTAAAAATTAAATCTAAATACAATTCGAATAATTTAAACTATCAAATAATTTAAATCATTTTCAAAATTATTAAACATAAAAATATTATTTTTATTTTATATATAAATAAAACAATGAAAAAAAATATTATTAAAATCAAATTTAAATGATTTCTAAATAATGATGATTTTTTTTTTTTTTATTAAAAATCAAATTTAAATGATTTCTAAAATAATGTTCATTAATTTAAAGTTGAAACCCTTACAAACTACCCTTAAAAAGTATTTGGACACACTAACAATAATATTTGCATAGTTATTCGTCCGCTCTACGAATGGTGTGCAGAATCAAAATTATGGAATACGGAGGAGGTTGTTAGTATGGCATGCTATGCAGCATGAAGCGACACATCCATGCCTCGGTGCATTCTTGGGGCTAGATAGTCACTGCCCTCAAGCAATGTACATAAACACGTCAAGGTACATAGACATGCTTATACAAAGTAATCATTTTTCAGATGCATGATGAAATGTTGGCACATGTCCCAAAATTCAAGTTCATTTTGAAATTTTAATACTCAATTGTCAAGTTCACACATAAAGGAAAGGAATCATCTCAATAAAGGAAAAAATAATTACTCAAAAAATCACAATGTATAGATGTTCTCTAGTATGTAGGTGCACACCTCACCAAAGGGATTTTTCACTTTTCAAAAATTATGTTATCAAGTGCAGACTTGGTGATGAAGTGCATGCCCATATAAAGGGTTCAATGTCTATTTTATAGTGCATTGGTGCATGTAAAGAAAAATTGCACGCCTACCAAAGAAATTCAAAATGTCAAAATAAATTATTCAATTTTTTTTGTAAGGTTAGTCATGATTAGAGAAAAAGCTATAAAATCATTAAAATAATAAGAGTTGCTTATCTAGGAGTCTATTTTCTGAGGAGCTCATGCTACTTTTAGCTCTCCACCATTTTTGACATTCACTATTTATAGATGTTGTAGACACCTAAATTTGGACACTTAATTTATCCAAATTTATCCCTTTTCATCTAAGCATCATGATATTTGCATTAATTAAGTAATATTACTATTATTTAATTAATATCCCTTAATTCCTCCAAATCCCTAAGGTATTTAGTTGACAATTAAATACCTTACCCTCTTTAATCCTCCTTTCATCAAATGAATTAAATAAATATGACATTTATTTAATTCCTCACATGTCACATCTCTTTCTTAATCTTAATTATTTTTTTAATCTCATCATTAGAGATGTGTACATGGCTAATCCTTGATTAGGATGTGTCACATCCTCCAACTTTTACAAGTTGGCCCCTAATCTCTCTTAGCCACCTAACCCTCTTGTAATCCTTCATTAACTAGCTTAATCAACCTCCCAAGGAATTTTTAATTCCTTTTATCCTTCCAAAGAATATTAAATTCCTTGTTCTCTTCCCCATGTGATCTTTGACTTGTCACATCAAGTCACATGTGACTCTTCCCCATAGAATCTTTGACTTGTCACATCAAGTCACATGTGGACAAGTGCTTCCCTTTTTGGAACCTTGTCTTGTCCATGAGATTCTTTCAAGCATGTTTATTCCTCCTAGAATCCCCTTTTTCCCATGCATCTTCTAGAATCTTTGACTTGTCACATCAAGTCACATGTGGACAAGTGCTTCCCTTTTTGGAACCTTGTCTTGTCCATGAGATTCTTCCAAACATGTGAATTTTTAATTCACATTTATTCACCCAAGATTCTTTTCATCTCCCAAGGTATTTGCAAGGTACTTGTCCTTCCTCCACATCATGTACCCTCCCTCCACCTCACCTACACATCATCACATCCTTAGCCACTTCACATTCCACATGTCAAGATGTGAGGGCTTGTGAGTCATCAACTCACCATAGCCCTTCATCTTGGCCTTGTTGGATAAATCTCAACCATTGAATTCTCTAGAGAATTCAAATTCCTCTATAAATACCCCCTTTTTTCTCTCATTTAAAGTGTTCATGATTTTACAACCAAACTCTTGCCAATTTGACATTTGAGCCATACTTAGCCATTTTCACACTTTGCCTTCACCATAGCACTTGCATCCCATACTCATCTACTTTCAACCATCTTTGCATCCCATCTCACATCTTTTTCCATCAAGAGGAGCATACACAACATCAAAAATCAAGGGCCAACCAAAGGAGCAACTTAGCAAGGTATAACCGTTTCATCTATTTTGTTAAGTTCAATGTTTTTGCCTAATTTTGAGGTGTTAGGTGTTCTTCATTGTTTACTGCATTTCTTTTGTTGTTGTTCGTTTTTGGAACAATATTTTCACCTGATCATAGATGTAATGAGACAATTTGTATAAGAGAACATAATGGAAAATATGGTGTAAATACTTGATAACACTTGAGAATAATGAGCGCAAACCTTCAAAAGTCTCTAAGAAGAAACGATTCACAATATGATGATAATCTGACCACTCATTCCTATATATTGCCTATATATGCCTTGGCTACCACCTAGGTTGACTTAGATATTTAAATATGTCATCTAGGATGACTTAATTACTTAGCCACAAATTGATTGCTCATAACCCTATGCACACTATAGGGTTAAGGGCATATCATGCCCCCCTCTTTACATAAGCCTTGTTCTTGATGTTGATCAATTATGGATGCTTATATGCAAAATCTTTATCTTCCCATGTGACAACTTCAATTAGCAAATTCTTCTATATTGAGAGTGTCATAGTCCTCACCTCCTTTCTATACATCAAGAAATTAACTTAGGCTCTAAGATGAGTCTTCCCTCTACATCTATCTTAGATAGCATTGCTTGTGTTAAAATTTTATGTTGATCAACTTGTTTCTTTATATTGTTTTGTGACTTTTCCATGTTATCCTTGTGGCTAGAGAGTATCCCTTGTTGGTGCTAAATGTGTTCCTATTTTGCTCCAACCTTTTGGTACACCTTCAAAAAAGAGGTGAATGGTGGTAGATGACACCCTAGCATTAATTAAATGACTTTCTTAGGATCTCTTTTGGGAGACAATCCCATCAACTCATCTTTTAAAATAGTGTGTGAATTCAAAAATGTAGTAAGCCTTAGTTGTTGCACTTCTAATGCCAATAATTAAGTCACATCTCTATCTACCCCTTTATTAATCATCTTTTGCAATTGATATTAGCTTATCATTTGAGGATATTTTACATGTAAACCATTTAGTTCAAATGATTCACCCTCTGAGTGAAATCACTTCAACTTTGAGAAGTTCATCTCAGTTCATAAATAGTGAGCCATTGCACTCCCAATACATTGTCTACTCCATCCATGTGGATAGAAAACATAGGAAAAATAATCATTTAGTCTTCCATGATGAATTTAATACAATT